>JAUCBJ010000486.1:0-71609 GCA_032718475.1 Nemertoderma westbladi | reverse complement strand
TCCCTCATTAATGTTTGTGTCCCTCAATAATATTTGTGTACCTCATTAATGTTTGTGTCCCTCATTAATGTTTGTGTACCTCATTGAATGATATGTGTCCCTCGATTAATGTTTGTGTCCCTCATTAATGTTTGTGTACCTCATTAATGTTTGCGTCCCTCATTAATGTTTGTGTCCCTCATTAATGTTTGTGTCCCTCATTAATGTTTGTGTACCCTCATTAATGTTTGTGTCCCTCATTAATGTTTGTGTCCCTCATTAATGTTTGTGTCCCTCATTAATGTTTGTGTCCCTCATTAATATTTGTGTACCTCATTAATGTTTGTGTCCCTCATTAATGTTTGTGTCCCTCATTAATGTTTGTGTCCCTCATTAATATTTGTGTACCTCATTAATGTTAGTTTGTTCGTTTCGTTGATTATTATATTATATTAAAATATTGATTGCATATAATTATAAAAGTAACAAAATATATTTCAATGGCTAAGGGCCAACATTGTCAATAATCCTAAAACAGTAATACTACAGTACTATATGATATAACTCTGTAAATACCTATAAAATTGAGATGTGATTGTATGATAATATAATAATAGGCCTACAACAGTACCGGTACCAACATACGTAATGCAGTAACACATAGTGTACGGTAAATAAACTATATAAAGCACAACCTACATGTATGCAATATTGTTTGTATTGTACAAACAATAAACGAGGGACAGATATCAATCAAGGGCACAAACATTAATGAGGGACACAAACATTAATGAGGTACACAAACATTAATGAGGGACACAAACATTAATGAGGGACACAAACATTAATGAGGTACACAAACATTAATGAGGGACACAAACATTAATGAGGTACACAAATATTATTGAGGGACACAAACATTAATGAGGACACAAACATTAATGAGGTACACAAACATTAATGAGGGCACAAACATTAATGAGGGACACAAACATTAATGAGACACAAACATTAATGAGGGACACAAACATTAATGAGGGACACAAACATTAATGAGATACACAAACATTAATGAGGGACACAAACAATAAACGAGGGACAGATATCAATCAAGGGCACAAACATTAATCATGGGCACTATCGCCCTTCGCACTTAGTATGATTCATGTTACCACCCATACACATACAATATATTACAGTATTACAATTCTCAATTGTCAAGCAATAAAATAACAACAATAAATAATAACATATTAATCTGACCAAGCCAATAAACTATGTTATTGCCAATTGAAGGAAAGGATCAGGTTACAGAGATGTTTTTTCTAACCAAAACAATAAACGATGTTGTTACTAAAAAGGGAAGGAGTAGGAGTAAAAAAAAGATGAACATGAGGGGAGACAGGAATGGGGGGGGGGGGGGGGGGGTAGCAGAAAAGGGCAGCTGAAAAACGTAACCGAACGTCGCTTTCAATTAATATCCATCTAATTAGGAAGATGGAATGTATACAAAACGGCGGTTCTTTGATCGAAACTCACGTTCCCATGGTAGTATTTTTTCCAGTTAATCACTTAATATCTAATAGTCTGATGGCAAGCATCACCATCGCTCATATTAATATCCATTGGCAACCATGGACCCCTGCCCTATTAATGTTTTGTGTCCCTCATTAATGTTTGCGTCCCTCAATAATGTTTGTGTCCCTAATTAATATTTGTGTCCTGGCCGCAATACAAACCAGTATATAAATGATAAATTACGGGGTTTTGCCAGGCTATTGTTTCTGATTTAAGGGGTTTTACAGGTTGTTATTTCTGATTTAAGGGGTTTTGCCAGGTGGACTGAATTTCATATACTTGAATTTACGGTGTTTTGCAAGCCAATTATTGACTTGGGGGGTTCTGCCTCGAAGTGGGCATAAGTTAGGGGGAACTGTCTTTGGCTTATAACTCAAAAATGGCTGGTAGAAAAGCTTCGGTGTTCTGCCAGACGAAAAATCCGATATCGAATTACCCAAAAAGTCAAAAACATGAAAATCGAAAAAAATCGACTTGGGGGGTTCTGCCTTGAAGGTGACGCTATCTTAGTTATGTTATGTTATGTTTCATTATATCCATCCTGATTATCCTGATACGTACATACGTACTACGGCCTTCTGCATTGCTGCACCCTGCCCTCCTGATTAGTCATGGCGCAGCTTTAGGTTCGACCTACCAACACCACCCAACTCACTCAACGCCAATCTGTCAACACTATTGAAGATGTCGGACCACCGCGATCCGAGAAGCTTCATTCTTCGAGGTAATCCGCCCCTGTTCGACATCGAAACCGAGCGCCTCACCAGGGCATTATGGCGCGACGAATGGGAGGCCTTCCTCGTCACCTCCGGCCTGGAGAACCTCCACGAAGCCGACCCCGCCGCCCAACCCGACCCAGCTCTATCGGCAGTCCTCCTCCGCGCTACCCAGTGACAACGACGAGCCGCCCTCATGACCGCCTTTACGCGCGCCACCAACGCCGTGGTCAAGGGACTCGCCCTCACACCGGAGGAGAACTGTAATGCCACCACCGTCATCGATAGACTGGAAGTCCACATCGACGGCGGGACGAACGTCCGCGTCCACTGCCAGGAACTCTCCCGCCGCCAAAGACTCCCCGAGGAAACCCCGGAGACATTCCTCGTCCACCTCCGTGACCTCGCCACCAAGTGCCGGTTCGTCGCCCTCCCCACCGCGGAGGCCCACATCAACGAACAGTTGCTCGACCAGTTCGTGGCGGGGTTCAACGACTGCGAGGTGACGGAGCAACTCCTCCGCCTCAAGAATGGAGCGACCCTCTCCGACGCTCTCAGATGGGCTCAATCCATTTGGACGGCGCAGAAGGACGCCGCCTCCTTCAACACCGCCACCCCCAAGGCCACCGCATCCCGCAGCATGGCGACCCACCCTGCTCCGACGCCGGGAGGCCGGCGCACCCACAACTGCCGCAACCAACTTCAACCGCCCTCCCTCTGCCCCCAGTGCGGATACACACCGCACCCGGCCGGAAAGACGTGCCCGGGAATAAAGGCAATGTGCCGCCACTGCGGCACGACTGGGCACTACGACCAGATGTGCCCGAGCAACTCCGGCGAACTGCGCGCCCACGCTGCCACCGGCCCCGCCGACGACTCATGCACCACGGCGAACTGCGCCGAGGTGTGGTCCATCCTGGCGGGCGCCGAACTGGAAGACGCCCCCATCGTCTTGGCTATGGAGTCCCTGGAGCCTCCGGAGACCGTCACTGTCGGGTTCCAGGTGCGAAGAACCCGAACTTCGGGATCGCAGCGGCGCAGTTCGTCCCAGACTCCGGAGCGAACATCACCGCGCTCCCGCTCCCCACCTTCCGCTCCTTCGGCGGGACGACGGAGAACCTCCGGACCACCCAACCGCCCCCCAAAGTGCCGCGACTGGCCAATGGGTGCCGCTCCGGGTGGACAGTGATCAGGATCTTCACTGCGACCCTCCAGTGCCCCGCCCTCCACACCGCCTGCACCACGGATGTGTGGGTCATCGACGGGCTGCAGCAGCCGCTACTGTCGAGGAAGGCCTGTTTCCTACTGGCCATCATCCAGAGCCCGATCCTCCGTGGCGGCTGCTACTCCAACGGCCCACCACCGCCCCCCCGGCCGCACCCCACGGTCCTACCAGATGATCGCGCCCCCGCTATCGGTGCCCAGGGAGGAGGCAACCCCGCCGCCCCCAGAACCACCCACGCCGCCATCCACGGTGCCAACCAACACCAACACCGCGGCTTGGGCGGCCCTACAACAGCGTTTCCCCCGCCCCCTATCGGGGAAATGCCGTGCAATGTCCCTGGGGGGGGGGGGGGATATTACAATCAAACTCCACCCGGGCGCCTGGCCCACCAACTCCTACACGAACCGCGCCGTCCCCGTCAACCTCTAGGCCGCCTTCAACCGCGAGCTGGACGAGCAGGTCGCCATGGGAATCCTCGAGCCCGCTGCGGACGAGCAGAACCACGGCGAGTGGCTCAGCCCCATGGTGGTCACCAAAAAGAAGGACGCCACCAAGGTGCGGATCACGGTAGGCCTCCGGGAACTCAATAAGGCCACTGTGCGTCCCACCTACTACTCCGCCGCTCCCTTCCAGGTCGTCTCCCGGATCCCAACATCCGCCCGCGTCTTCTCGGTGCTCGACGGCCTCAAGGGCTTCCACCAGGTCGGGTTGGACTCCTCCAGTCGCCGACTGACCACCTTTGTGACGCCTCGAGGCCGGTTCCGCTACCGCCGGATGCCAATGGGTTGGCATGGTAGCTCTGATGTCTTCAACGCCTGGATGGATAAAGCCCTCCGAGGAATCCCAAACATCGGGAGGATCGTTGAAGACATCATTATCTACACCGACACGGCGGAGGAGCACTCCGAGGCAGTGGCCCGCATCCTGGCCGCCTGCGACGCCTCGTCGATCTCCATAAACACGGCGAAGGTCCAGTTCAAACAGGCCGAGGTCCGGTTCGGCGGCTACCTGGTCTCCCACAGCCGCTACCGGATTGACCCGGCCCTCTCCGACGACCTCCGCTACTTCCCGGTCCCGACGAACCGCCGTCAGCTCCGCTCGTTCCTCGGACTCACCCAGCAGCTCAGGAACTCAACGGCGGAGATAACCCGACTCGTCGACCCGCTCCATTCGCTAACCTCCTAACCTACGCTCCGTTCCCCTCAACTCCTGGGTCTGGCTCCCCCAACACCAGGCTGCGTTCGAGGCGAACCGGTCAACCCTGTCGAGTCCGCACTACCTGTTGGAGTTCCACCCGGACCGCCGAACCGAGCTGCTGATGGACGCCTCCCGACTGAACGGCCTCGGGTTTCTGCTCCGCCAGTGGGACTCCGACGCCAAACGTTGGCGCACCGTCCAGTGCGGCTCGCGCACCCTGGCCACACACGAGGCCAACTGGTCGGGGATGGCGGAACTGGAGGCCCTCGGCGCTGCGTGGGCGGCCCGCAAGTGCCGCTACTTCCTCAACGGGCTCCGCCACTTCGAGCTCATCACCGATAGCAGCCCCCTGATCCCCATCCTGAACGACCGCCAGTTGGACCAGGTCAGCAACGATCGGCTGCTGAAGTTAAAGACATTGATTTCGCGCTTCAACTTCACCGCCCGCCACCAACGTGGCAGTAAACACTTAATCGCCGACGCCTTCTCCCACGCCCCCCGGAACTCCCCAACCTCCGACGACATCCTCCTCACCCCGGAAGATGACACCGACCTGGAGTTTATCGTCTCCGCGGCCGTCGCCACATCCGCCGCCACCCCGTCGGTCGAATCTCGGGACGCGCGGCTCGACCAGATCCAGGAGGCCGGGCAGCGCGACTCCGTGTACCGCGCACTCCTCGCCACCATCCGGGACAGCTGGCCGACGTCTAAACACAACGTCACCGACGACCAGCTGTGGCCCTACTTCCAGTTCCGCTCGGAGCTGATGGTGCATGATGGCGTCATTCTCCACGGGCCCCAGCTCTATATCCCTGTCGAACTCCATCCCAAGACGCTCCGGCTACTCCACGCCGCCCACCAGGGACTCACTAAAACTCGGGAGAGGGCGTGTCGCTCCGTCTGGTGGCCCTCCATACCCAACGACATCAAACAGACGGTCGAGCGCTGCCAACCCTGTCAGGCAGCCCTCCCATCGCACCCACCCAAGCCACTCCAATGGAACCCGGACGCCACCCGCCCGTTCCAAAGAGTACACACCGACATATTTGTCCTAGATGGCACCAACTACCTCGTTGTGACCGACGAATTCACCGGCTGGCCTACCCTTTAAAAACTCGGCCAGAACTCAACCTCCCCAGTAATAATCGACTGCCTCCGCCGCCTCTTCTTGGCCACTGCGGTACCGACCGTTATCCGTGTAGACAACGGGCCCCAGCTGGTGTCCAACGCCGTCCGGTCATTCCTGTCCAACTGGGGTGTCCGACTGGAGCCCTCTACGCCCTACCTACCACGCACCAACGGCCGCGCCGAAGCGGCCGTCAAAGCACTAAAGAAGTTGGTCCGCATGGCGCGCCACAACTCCGACGAGATCGCGAAGGGCATCCTCGCCTTCCGCAACACCTCGCGTTACGGCGGCCGCTCCCAGGCAGAACTTTTATACGGCCGCAATGTCAGGGAGGCCCTACCCGTCCACTTCACCGCATTTGATCCCAAGTGGCAAAAGACCTTCACAGAGCTCGACGCCACATCCGCGACCAATCAAAACCAGCTCGCGGCAAATTACGACGGCCACGCCCGCAGCCTTAAGGCTATGCCGGTTGGGACACCAGTCCTCATCCAGGACCCGACAACTAAACGCTGGACTGGCCAGGGAACCATCGCTGAGGGCCTCCCCAACCACGACTACCTGGTCCGACAGACCAGTGGCCGCGTACTCCGCCGGAACCGCATTCTACTCCGGCAGCGCCACTTCACTACGGGGTGCGCCACCCCGACCCCACCACAGGGCGACCCCCCTCAACCAGAGACACCGAGGCAGCCAGTGGCACCTCCGACACCGGCCCTACCACAGCCAACGTGGGCTGAAATGGCCGCCAGGCCACAGCCAGCCCCACAACCGGTTACCCCTCCGATCCAGACTAGGTCGGGGAGAATAATAAAACCGCCCTTATGTTACTCGAACAGCGAGTATAACAAACTAGAGTAACCCGTAACTCCGCAATAAATTGTTTATAAACTATTTGTTTTGAGGCGCTAACGCCAACCCCACCCCACCTAAAGAGGGGTATGTGTAGTAACATCATAAGCCCTACGCCTTTGGCCCGCTAGATGGCGTAGCTATCTTAGTTATGTTATGTTATGTTTCATTATATCCATCCTGATTATACAGCAGTACATATGTACTACGGCCTTCTGCATTGCTGCACCCTGCCCTCCTGATTAGTCACTAGTGTTTACTCTACTTTTGTTTTACTACATGTTTTCAGATGTGCTAAATAAAGTAATTAATAAAATCGTCAATTTTCGGAAAAATATATAGGAAATTTACGAAAATTTCCAAACATTTTCTGACTCAGATCCGTACTAATATAATGTATTTACATTCAGGTTTCTTTGAAAGGTATTTGCAATAAATAGCTGGAAATGTTAGGGTAATGAAAACGAGAGAAAATGTACCTTTCAGTATAGTATATGAGAAGTGCTCAGCGCCGTATGTGCAAACCCCATACAGTAGAGCCCAGGCCCAGGCCCCCCACCACTACTGACCCGGCCTGACCCGAACTGACCCACCACTCTAAATCCGGCCCTGGCAGTAGCTATTAGCAGACAAGCACCATTTAACATGCAGTATATTTTTGAGGACCAACATTTTGGAAGAATTTAAGTAGCGGTAGTACACAACAGTCTGACAGTGTTGGCCTAAATCCTAATTTAGTGTATACAGTATAACCAAAACAGTTGTATACAACAGCCTCACACTGTACTCAACCGAGAGAGAGCCCTACCGGCATCCTAATGTGCCTACAGTATAGGTAGGCCTGTGCACAAGATTGTACTTGTGGTACTTAGATGAATTTGGTATTTAGACATCTGCATTATTTAGAAATGAACACTGTCTACTGCGGCTACAGAATGTTTAGTATACAGTACACACACGTGTAAGGTGGCCTGGCCATATTTACACTTTTTTCTACCCTTGGATGAATTTATTAATTTACTGTAAATGGAGTTTTCATTGGAATAATTTATTATTAATTATTCAAAATAAATTATTAACTAAAGTAATTCTAAAAATTAAAACCTTTCATACAGTACAGTAGTTGCACCAAATAATATCCTACTTTACAGACTCTGCATATACTATCGGTATACAGTAGGGACCTACTGCACGTACATTTCTGGTTAGAGGTTTCTATGGGACTTACATGACTTCGCGTTACTAATGATGATACTACTGGTACAGTACAGTAGAACTAATGCTAATTGTGTTAATTAATGGGTTTAATTTAAGTTACAGTAATTTAACTATTTACTTAGAACGGCTATATTGTCGTTTTTGACATAATATTTATATTCAGGTTGTGATTTATAATTACAGGTTTTAAGGTCTGCATAGGGAGACCTCTAGCACCCACGCCGTTGTTGTGGATGGTGCGTGGTGGTGGTGTTGCTGTCAATTTCTAGTTAGGTTTCATAAGGCTTCCTACGGCGCAATGGCAAAGTTGGTAGAGCGTGGGATTTGGAATCTATAGGTACCGAGTACATCCCCCTTTTATGGCGAATTTTTTTTGGTTAAAAGATTGGTAGTAAGCCATTAAAGGAGACTGTTTATGCGTTAGTAGACGCGGACATTGAGCTATTTCGCGCACGTTCTTAAACACATATAAAGTTATTATTTTGGAAAAATACGGAGGAATACTTAATACTACTATATTGTATGACAACATGTAGTGAAAGTGAATTAGGGAAAGTCGTTCACAATCACTATTTACTGAAACTATGTACCAAGGCCTACTGTAGGCCCACTCATATTATAAATAGGCCTAATTTGACAGGTTTCTTCCTGGTTAAATCTTGGTAGCTGCTCATTTGTTGAAAAAAAAAACATTTTGCAACGTGAAACAAAACACTATATAGTGGTATGGCATTGTGGTGCGCCTATTGTATGGCATATGTACCTTCGATATATCACGATCCGTTTAAAATTGTGATCTATATATCATTAGGTAGGGTGCCGGGTTTATTCTGTCAAGTACAACAACTGTTCTATGAACACATATCCAATCAGACTCCACATAACCTTGGAGGTATTTCAAGAGTCTCCCCTAGTTTCACACTTGAACGGAACCGCCTCCTCTTTGTAGGACATTGCTTTCGCCGTGAAGACCGCACCCAGTGCATAATCTTGTGCTTTGGCGGCCTCATGGACTGTATAAGCATGGTGGACAGCCCAGGAATTTCTTAGACGCCTATTAAAGGACACTGGCCTTGAAGATGCGGATGATCTAGCAACGTCATGGGTGATCATCTCCATTGTACCTTCTGTTACTCAATACTGTATACTTAAAAAACTACTCAAAAATAACCTTATATTTAATTAATGGACACTAGAATACTGATGGTTTCTATTGCCTGGCTTATAATTTACTTTACTATAGTCCCAGAAAACACCGCGATGTATTATTCTAAAGGGCCCTAGTGCGATCACCTATTAATTAGCACATAATACAATTACGTAGTTATAATAAATTTTTCCAATTAGGAACATTTGATTTGTGGTAACCGCACTCTACAAAACCTTCTCATATGAAATAAAGTTTGGTTTATTGTTTTGGTTAGAAAAACAACACTGTATCCTATTCCTTTCTCCTAATGTTTTAAATTATATTAAAGTAAGTTTGTTAACCAACTAAAAGCATACTGTATTTGGTGCTAGCGGTCATTTGCGCCATTAACTCCAAGAATTTAATAAATACTGTTATGTTTAAATTAAAATCAAAACGTTGTCTAAACCTGATAATTATTTAAAATTCCATATAACCGAATAAACATGGAGAGTCTAGCTGATTAATCCATTAAATTACATTTTCTGTGATTATCCTACAGGTTGCTGATCTATTAAAAGGTAACCACCACCACCAACGTCAGGGTTCATTATCTGCAAACGCTGATGAGGTCCCTGAAACAGCGGAATTCGTAGACGATGACCAGGATGAAGTTAAGAGATCCTGCAAATGGAACGGCGACCCATGCAACCCTGTCTGTCCTCCTACTATAAGTTGCTTCTTCAAATAATAACACTTTTGTTCTTTAACATTCAAGCAATATATGTATTAATGTTGTATATTATAGGCAAACATAATACTGTATCTTATTACGATGTATTTAAATTCTGACGAAAGACGTTGATTTAATATCGTTGATGTGAAGAAATAGAGGAAATGTATCTTCTAATTTTGTCCGATTCATTATATAGCTACAGTAAAGCAGCAAACTCTCCGATGTATTATTAGTTTGAATGGTTGTGTTCGAAAATAAATCTACAAAGACAATAATTATAAACTTGAAAACAATCTTTTTCTAGAAATTATTAATCAATGTAAGTTTTCTAATCAAAATTACAATAAAAATAATCGTTAAATTTATCCAGTAATTTACTGTGGTTAGTGGAAGTCCGATAAGAAAGCTCAGGTTACTGTAGATCCGCGGAAAAGCTTTTGAGATTGCACGAACTTAGTATCGTATTACGATTCGTTTTATTACGATTAGTAGTACCATACCGTATGTAATTATATTCGGAAATTTAAACATATTTAATATGATTTAAAAAAAACATAATTGGCAATGTGGATAAGAAATTGAAGTAATTGGTAATCAACCTGTGGGGCGAGCCACGAAAGTAAGCGAGCTTAGCATTACGGGTGCACCACTAACTCAATCGGTGTGTCTGTAGATCCGTGTTTTTAAACGTTAATAACTCAGCTAATCCTCATTGAGTTGTTAGGCCTACACATGTTGTTGACAAAAGTTTCTGAATTCTCCAAATATAATTTGCGTGGGGCCTTCAGGACGAGCGCAACGAAGCTAATGAAGGAGACGAGAATTGTTTTGACAATACTCATAAACAACCTTGTTTAGCATATTGAACGATATGTCATTTAGTTCAGTACCGATGGTGGAATGTTTTATGCTAGTTACAGTATGTTGGTAACCAGATGTACAGGACGACTGCAACGAGGGTTGTAATAAAGACAAGTAGCTGTGTTGACTATACTCCTAATAACGAGTAGGGCCTACTGTTTTTAACAATACTAGCTTATAAATAATTAGCTTATTGGACGATATGTCATTTTATCCAATACTGATAATGGCATGTTGTAAGGTATTTGGTGACCAGGTTGTATATGACGAACGCAACGAATTGTGCAGTGGATACGAGTATCCATCTGCTATAAATCAGCAGTTACTCGGACTCGCACAGTTTCGAGACTTTGCATAGTCATAAAGGTCGTCGAGCACAACGAGGCTAATGAAGAAGACGAGTATTGTAAAACTCAGATAGGGGGTACTTTCGACGCAATAAAAATTAATCCCTCTCCAGGGGAAATTCGACGCAAATAACAGTTGATTACGCTCAAAAATAAAACTGTAACCTGTTCTATTGTGTTTAGTTCATTTTATTTGTTTAAATTAATAATGTGCCACTGTAATCTGCTCCTTTCCCTAAATTGAGAATTTAACATTGAGGCGGGATATTAATTCGCCAAGATGGATTTGCGTCCAGTCCCCCCCCCCCCCCCCCCCTGTCTCGTAAAACTAAAAAGTCATACTTAACTTAATTAGCCCTAGTTAGTACTGTAGGTTTACAAATGACAGTTAAAGCGAGTAAGGGCAAACCTAAACGGACCTGTTTTTAACAACCAGTTTAAAGCAAACTAAAAGCATCACTCGTTGTTATGTTGGGAATGACGTTTACGTATATCTAATAGAGATTTCTACACTCTCTTATATAGACTCTCGTGACGTGTTCATTCTCGTCGACGTCTTATTGGCGATATTCCCACCTGCAGTATAATTTATACCTGCCTTTAGATCAATTGATAAAATACTGTACGTAGGCATATCCTTGATCCCCTTCTACTGAAATTGGAAGCTAGGTTGTTCGCCTAGCTGGTTGGCAATTTCAGTATTATGTTGTTTGTACACCAGTTTCAATCAGCAAATTTGGGATTTATGTGGATGACAACTTCAGCCACACAAGATATTCCCATAACTTAGCTTTGGTGTTTATGAAAAAAGTTGAAAATTTATATATCAGATTTCTTCAATTACTCCATCGGTCGTTTTAAACTACTGTATTGTAAGTAAATGTAAAATTTAAGACGAATTCGAAGTTGTTATATTATCCGTCGAATGTGACAATTTGAATATTGGTTGAGTCGCTGAATAGATGCGAATCCTAATATCAGTAGGCCTACCGATACACTGATTTACGATACAATTCGATGGGTGCAAGTGGGGGATGCAAGTAGACCTATCAGCTGAAGCTCAACCCTACCGGTACAACGATAAACTGAAAGTTATACTGAATGTAAGCGTCACCGGTACGGTGACGCTTACAGGCCTAAGTATTATGTATATGCCTACTTAGCCCGGTCTTACCTGGTATCGGGACTAGCAGACTTCATGAATACCATTCAAACTCAGTGCTACATAGCGCTAGTGATAAACATTTGGCTCCAAACTTACTCAGAAGTTTCTTCGGTTCAAAAAACCCCTTCATTAATACAAGCCATTGTGGATGGGTTTCCGCCCAGTTCTTTAACATTTGTTGGAGCGCATTCAACACTATTTCGTCGGTTTTTTGGTCAAATATATTTGGTACCTGGTGAAAGCTATTTATCAGTTTTATATCACAGTACTTGACATGCTATGATCGATATAAGTTAGTGGCAATGGCACCATCTTTGGCCATTTTGCCTTTAGTAAATTTTATTTAAGTACAGAAAATTTCCTTTACATGATTTTACACAAGTGCCCTTATATGCCTACCGGTACACCCAATATGTCTATATTTTTGCACAAAAATCACATCAACCTTTAACAATTCGCCAGAAAGTGGAGGACAATGTCAAGAATCCGCATGCAGAAATGTCCGTTCACCAAATGCCAATTTGTCTTTTTACAGACGATTTCACCAGACTCGTATTTTATGTCTACTGTAATTATTCTTCTAACCAATAGAGCTACTCTAACATATTATCATACTTTCAACCGTTCTACAACAAAGTACAGTATACAAGTAAAGGTACAGTTGTCTCTAGAAACCGTTTTGCCGGCAGTCATGTATGAGTCTGGAATTAATTACATTCTGAGAATGTTAATTCAATTCATATAGATCCCCTTCAAACACTGTACGCATGTTGCATATAAACTTTCAGTCATTTTAGTAATTAGCAATCAATTTAACATGTTATTTTTACATTTTAATATATTTTATATATTTTTCATATTTCTCAGAAGTTAGAAGTAGTTAAGTTATCTAGCGAGCTAACTACTGTATAACTAACAACTAATACCTGCCTCGTACATTTTATTTTGGATCATTCGCTTATATTAATCTAACAGAAATACAGTAACTATTGCCTGGATTATCTCAGTATGTTACTCACCATTTACGTAGTTGTTCAATTATTACTTGTATTATATTTTTTACATAATGCTATTATTTGGAATGTAAATAACAATTGTTGTAAAATAATGATAATAATCAATTACGGTGGGAAAGAACCAGGCATGTTATTATAACCAAAACAATAAACGAAACTCAATAGAAAAGGTTACAGTTTCTTTAAAGCACCGGTAATTAGAAGTAATTTTGATAGATTTTTCCCTTAGAGAGAGATTAATTTAGATTGTGATATGTGATACCCCCCACCCCCCTCCAATATTTAAATGAAAAATGGTTTGTTGAATTAGGTTAAAAAAATCGCGAGTTATGTGGTTCTGACAAGAACGCGGCAATTATATTATTACAGGTTCAAGTCGAATATTAAAGAATTCAGCTATACACAATATGATGAGGTTGAACTTTAGCCACTTTCCGAGGCTCTGTATTCCTAGTGTGAGGGTCCATCATCTCACACCAGGATACCGGCACCATGGCAGTACTACCGCCCTGGCTACGCGCCGAGACAACCCCCAGTTCGTTCTCGCTAGTAGTCAGAAGGTAGGATCGACTGTCTCCAGTAGATAAAACACGAGCTAAAACCACGTCTCCGCAGCGATAACACCGAGAAACATCCACTCGGTCTTTCTCGCTGGCACGGATATCCTCTCTGCGGATGAGACCTTTAAAAGACTCCTTCAACTGGTGGTTTCTAACTCGATGGATTTCAACTTTCACGGACTTTGAGGTGCAATTAATTACTTTACATGTGACCAAGTCTCCTGGACTGGGCGTTAGGTTGGCACCTTGATATCGCTGTACTTCTATTAACGGCAGGGTTTTGTCTGAACCGGAAGCAGTCCCAGCCGGTGTGTCTACTGTTCTGCCGCACAGTGTTGAGTATATTAGTCGGTCGTGAATGTAGGTACCTCTACCTGGCGTATTCGTTCGCGTATCTCCGATTTGCTGACCTGGGATTACAATTTTCCCGGCTATTGACATAGTTTTTCAGTAGTACAAGTAATTGCAAATTAGAGAGATACAAATCCAGAAATCCGCAAATGGAATCTTTTACAACTAACTGGCTAAGGAAAAGGAAGTTTTGTCGACCTGCTACCGTACAAATTGAACGCTGACAGTAGAAATGATAAACTGTAATCTGGTAATACAGTAATAATACAGTAAAGGTGGATTTAAATTCGGCCGCACGACAACCGTACGACAACGTCGTACGGCGGCCGTGAAGTCAACGTACGGCCTCATATACCTGTATACATGACCGTACGGTGCCAAATGGAATATGCAGTTGTTTTGCGACCGTACACGCATACGCCCATACGGCCACGGTATGATGGCACATGACCATGATTATCACAAAAAAATAACAATTAAATTAAATTACAAACAAATAACATTAAATTAAAAAAATGTAAAACATTTATTTTAAAAAATTTTTGCAAAAAAATCAACAGGGCGTTATTAGGCCTAACTTGTAAAAAAAATACTGTTTGTTGGTGGCACATCAGTATCAATCCTTAAAAATGTATATCTCATTTTACCAGCCCATCAGTATCACTTACACTTACAATCAGGGTTGATTGAAATCATGATTTAAATCAATGATTTAAATCAATGATTTAAATCAAATGATTTAATTTAATTTTTTTCAATATAATTCTTTATGAATTCTTTCTCTTACTTTCATCAAAAAATACAAAGATAGGCCTACCGTAGCGTAAGAAAGAAAAACTGCTTGCCAGGAGATTTCAGCATTATTGTTGAAAATGATTCTAAGGAATATTAGGGCAAGTGAACAGCGTTGTGCATTTTCATAATCGTGCATACGGCAGTACGGCTGTACGGTGATCTCAACCTGACCGTACGGCGTGTGGAACCTCTCCTGAAAGCGACCCTCCGGCGACCGTACGTAAACATTGCCGTACGGTGAAACCGTACGGCAATGAACGGCAGCATGACGGCTGCTGTACGGACAAAATATCACAATTCTGCAATTTCTTACCGTAACGTCAGGGTCACACGGTAATCGTCTTAACGAGGTAACAACAGTCTTACAGTGATGGGCCTCAGTACGAGATTGAATGAATACAAGTCCAGCCTTGGTACCGGTACCATACCTCTGCAATCTGCTTCCAGGCTTTGCAGGGAGAGCTACATGCAATCTGTACTCTAGACGGGTGTTTGAAAAAGGTGGACTGGATAGTGGATACAGAAAACATGGACAACGGACAGACCAATCAGAAACGTATTATGCAAAGCAGTTTGTACCAATTGGTCTGTCCACCTTTTTCAAGTTTCGCTTTCTTAGTTACATAATTGGGAATAAGATGTGTGTTTGAAAAAGGTGGACTGGACACATGCACAAAAAACATAGATAATAGTCTGACCAATCAGAAACGTATTAAAGCCACTCTATTTATTAGTGATTGGACTGTCCACCTTTTTCAGGTTTCAATTATCTATCTATAATGGGCATGCTGGAAGCAGCTGCATTAAGAATGCTGCCGGTCTGCCGGTGTCCTAGGAGTATCTACCCCCCCCCCCCCCCCCCCCCCGCGCGGATTGTCCACCTATATAGACTTACAGTACCTGTATAATAAATACTGTATTAGGTCTAGCGTACCGTACAGCACTTTAACTTAGATTTGTTGGTTTATTTTTGTTGTCGGGTTAGTTGGTCAGGCCCAAACCCTAATTAAAACTGTCATTAACCCTATACCGGTAACCTTAAAGTCCCGATGCTCTAATTTAAGAAATTTTGTGGAATTTAGGACCCAAAATATTTAAGTGGTTTAAATATTTAAGGGGTTACAATTCGTTACATGACAGTTTTAATTAAGGTTTTGGGCCTCCATTTCCACTTTGAATTAGGGTTTCGGACCGCCACTCCCAAAATATGGGGACTTATTTACCTCCCACGCTGCGCTCGGTCGTTTAATAACAGATCTCGGGATGGACGGTAAATAAAGCATATTATATTTCCCTCATATAGCAGCACAGTACAATAGGTAGGCCTACTGTAGTTATTATAATTAACTTTATACTGTAATGAGTTAGAATATTGACGTTCAAATATTGATGCTAAGGCTGGTAAGGCTCAGCTCACAAACTTCGCGTGGCTCGCCCCATGATTGAACTAGGCCTATTTCAACAACTTAGGTTGGCTGGTTGTTCACAGTAAGTATGGGATAATAATAACATTAATAATCCATAAAAACCTTCTGAAATTTTTTGAAAAACGTGGACAGAGCTGCTATAATGTGCAAATCAATCTGATTGGTCAATTCATTGCCTGTTCTTTCTCAACCCAGTCCACCTTATTCAAATTTGAAAAAGGTGGACATGCGGTGTGACGCAAATTGCCCGTGATTGGTCTGTCCATTGTCCATGTTTTCTGTGTCCAGTCCACCTTTTTCAAACACAATCATGCATCATGGGACCCCCACAAATTCTACTTGTAAAATTTCGAAACTTTTGCCAAGCTACGTATGTACCAAGTTTGGTTTGATTAACGGAGAGTTATTAACGTTAAAATATTCGGATCGACAGATCTACAGATACTGTACAGGCACGCTGATTATAATAGTGCTACCCGTATGCTAAGATCGCTATACTATCATGGCTCCCCCCACATCTACATCATACCGTACGCATATAGCATTCACCCCTTGCCCTGCAAGCGTGCTTCTGAGCTTCGTAATGTTCCTTGTGTACGTTGCTAACAGATTACTTTGTTAACAGGTTATTTTCTACACAAATGTGCTGTTGATTCATAGCTGCTCAGTGTACTGTATTACCAAAATTATTACAGCGCACCCATAATTGTAGCATTGGATAATCGATTCTGCAAATATAATAATTGACTACCGGTAACAAAAGCGGTAGCTTGGACAAAGCAGCAGCTTGGTCTTACATTCCTGGGCTTCCAATTAGGAAGACCTGGTTCGATCCCTAGATGGGGTAGCACTATTTGGGCATAGCTGCATAGTGCTTTAAATGCTGCAGTCTAGCCCAACGATGTCATTCATCTTTCAGTGGTCGAACCGGCATTCCTTGTCTTGTATCGAGCCTAAGATTATATCCCATTCAATAGCCAAAATCTCAATCATCAGATGATTGCGCTTAACCGAAAAATGCATTAGTCACAAAGTCCAGAAAGAATGCCCATGCAAAAAATGCATGAAAGTGATACTTTATGTATAAATACTGTAGGAATGTTAGACCTAAAGTCCTACAAAAGAGAAAGGAGCAGCAGTTTATTAATTGCGTACTGGTCACACCTGGTGTAGCAGCGGAAATCTGTCGGTCTGTCCACCAGTGGATATAGTGTTCCATTTCCTGTAGCTTAATACTGCAATATAGTCGCATTCAGTGGCGCAAAATGACTGCATGCAAGTGAAAACACAAAAATTTAACACTAAGTCAGATATTGATTTGGTTAGAAAACACCGGCACTTTGTCAGTTTGTAACATGCCTTTCCCTTCCCTTAATGTTTTAAATTTAATTATTACATTATTTTTAAGCCCATTAAACACCGTTATTTTGCGCAATCCCATTAACTCTCATTGTATAATTGTTTAACTTGGTTGTAAAAGCCTCTAAGTATTGTAATAAAGCTTTCCGACTCCAAGCAACTCAATTTAAGTAGGGCCTAGAGCAATATCATGCTGATCATAACAAGTTTAAGAACTGGTATAATAAAGCTAATAAACGGTAAAGCACATAGGATTAACTATTGATCCAAATACGATAGGCAAATACGTTAGCTACCGTTTTGCATACGATCATACTGTACAACTAGAACTTCGGACTTAGGTTAACAACCCCATACCCATACCGGTAATATCTGAAAGACGATTGCAGAGTTGTAAGTCTAACACTGCAACACTGTCAGATTGTGACAGGCCAGCAGGCTGATAATACCTCACCCACCTACCTGCCTACTCACCGCTACAGTTCAGCAGTTCCGTGTTGTAGTGCAGCGCTTTGCCTGCAGCTGTACAGTCCAGCAGACTCCTGGACTCGCTACTAACAGCTGCACTGCACAGCACAGCAATAGGGAGTAGGCCTAGTGATCTGAAGGCCTATCGCACCGGTACCGGTACTGCATAGTGTTACCGGTACTGGGTACCGGTATCGCAGTATCGTATAAATAAAGACTATATAACAGATATAAATAATGCCATTCTTCGGGAGCAGCAAGAAAACACCCACTGAAATCACAAAAACTTTACGAGACGCCTTGACCTATCTTGAACTCAATAAACCCGATAGTAAAAAAACAGAGAGAGTAAACGAAGATGTCCGTAAGAGCCTTCAAGGCATGAAGGCTATACTTTTCGGAACGGGGGAGCAGGAACCTCAAGGCGAAATAGTGGCTCAGCTCGCTCAAGAACTTTACTCAACTGACTGTCTTCCCTCCCTCATTAAAAACTTAGAAAGAATTGATTTCGAGTCCAAAAAAGATGCCGCTCAAATTTTCAACAACGTTTTGCGTCGTCAGATCGGTACTAGACAGCCAACCGTCGAGTACGTTTGCACCAAACAGGATATTTTATTCGCACTTATTCGCGGCTACGAGAACCCAGATATTGCCCTCAATTGCGGAATTATGTTGCGTGAAGCATGCCGTTACGAAGCCCTCGCTAAAATAATTCTTTACTCGACCTATTTCGATAAATTTTTCGAGTATGTCGAGTTGAACGCGTTCGATATATCCTCTGATGCGTTCAGCACCTTCAAGGAGTTGCTCACTCGCCATAAAGTTATGTGCAGTGAGTTTCTATTGAGTAATTACTCTCGCGTTTTCGAGAATTACACGAAGTTAGTCAAATCGGATAATTACGTGACACGACGACAATCCTTGAAGCTGCTAGGGGAGATGTTATTGGATCGTCACAACTTCACAACGATGAGTCGCTATATAGGCAACCCGGATAACCTTAAACTCCTTATGAATATGTTGCGGGACACGTCCAGAAACATTCAGTTCGAGGCCTTCCATGTTTTTAAGGTGTTCGTTGCTAATCCTAATAAATCCAAGGAGATTCTCGAGATATTGTTGAAGAATAAGGATAAGTTGGTTGAATTTCTGTCGCATTTCCAGACTGATCGCACAGACGACGAGCAATTTACGGATGAGCGGAACTATTTGATTAAACAGATAAAAGAGTTGAAACCGGCCCCAGAGACAACAACGTGAATAACCTCTTTGTTGTTGGGTAGTTTCTCGCAGTCGCTTTTCCGATTCCTTTTGTCCGGTTCCTGTTTGTCCGACTTGTATGTCTGTCCGCGTCCGGTTGAATCTGTCCGCCTATAGAGTGTGTCTCACTGTTTGTAGTTTAAAGTCACTTAATTTCATTCCAAAAATACAGAAATTAAATTTAAAAAATACTCAAATTAATTGAAAGAAATAAAACTGGGAAAGTTTGATTAAATAATTATGTGGCTATAGAGTTTGGCTATCTGTAACATTGTAATGTAATATTGTGGAATAGCGAATAGGCCTACCTGATTTCGGTTTTGTTGATTTGTATTATTTTTGTTAGCTATTTTGGTTAGGTACCCTATTTTTACAATGTTACAACGGGCGGAACTGTTACGGTTTCAAAATTTATTGAACATGGCGTATTTCTATAAATCATACATATGTACACAAAATACACCATGTCCTGGAATATAGTGGGAAAGTTATTCAGGTACCCACCCCCCCCCCCCAAAAAATTTTTCCACTAATTTTAATGAGATTGCATGAAATTTGAAACAGAGATAGTTTCACCTCCCTCCTCCTTGCTGGGTGAACCAGAATTTTTATTTTTGCTTTCAATTTGTAGCTACAAGTAAAAGCTAAAAGTGTCTCCATTATATCATACCAGTCGTATAGTGATTTTTCTAGTGAAAAGCTGCCCATGCAAGGATTCCAAATATGTAAAAATATTTGAATTTGGTTGGGAAATTGCCGAGTTATGGGCATTCCAAAGTTGCATGTATTTGCTTCCCCTGCAGGCCATTTATTCTATTTAATAAATACACCATGTTCTAGAACATTTTGTGTATCTCATAAGTAGCTGGGCAACAATGCAATGCCTGTATAATAATCTAGTATAGGGTTATCCATACATCATAAGTAAAATGTTCTAGAACATTTTGCATTTGTTATATAGAATAAATGGCATGCAGCGGAAGTATATAAATACATGCAAAATTCGAATGCCAATATCTCATCTATTTCCCAACTAAATTCAAATATTTTACATATTTGGAATCCTTGCACGGCCAGCAACTGGTGTAATATTGGCGGATACACCTTTTTTAAACGCTTGTAGCTAAAGATTGAAAGCAAAAATAAAAATTCTGGCTCACCCAGCAAGGAGGAGGGAGGTGAAACTGACTCGATTTAAAATTAAAGGCAATCTAATTATGATTTCTAGAAAAATTTCTTGGGGTGGCAGGGGCAAGTACCTGAATAACGACACTATATTCTGGGACATGGTGGGAGTATTTAAGTTGCAACAAATGTAAACCTCCCGCGAAGCAGTAGAAGAATGTGTTTCACTACTACACGTAGCTAATTAATATTAGGCTATAATATAAATAAAATATATAGCTGTTTCTAGATGAACGTATTTCATTAATCAGCGTCAGCGATAATTTTTGTGTTTTACGTAATAATTTATTATTTTTTTGGCACATAATTCCTTCTTGTCATTATTTAGCATATAATTTAATATTTCTAGATGCACAATATTATTTGCCGAGTTATTAATATTAATATAATGTTGTTAATCTGTTAATGTAACAGATGCTGCTCCTTCATACAATAATACTGGGTGAGTACAAAACAAAGACCGAAAGATTCAATACCTGTACAAAACAAAGAGGTAAAGTCGCGTTAGGTCCCAAAGAGCGTTAGTTCTCATTGCCATTTAAAGGAGCAGGTTAGTAAAGGAGCAGGTTACAGATGCGTGTTGGGGAAACCAAAACAATAAAAGAAAGTTAACACGTGTTTTGCACAGGTCTTTACTCTTTGGGTCTTTGTTTTGTACTCACTCCAATAAATACTTGTTGTTTCTGTTGATATTTCAGAAACAATAAACAACATTTAATAATAAATTATGTAAATATGACTTTATGTTCCCCTTAGAGGCTCCATGCCACGTAGCCTCTGCTCTGGTACGATTAGCGATGTTCTTTCCCAAAGTTAACGCATCAGAAATGAATTTAAATTATGCCGACAATTTATAAAAGTTTCCCATTTTAACTTTTATCAGTTTATCTTCCTAATATTTCAGCTGTGAGAAATAATGTGGTGTATAGCTTCACAAATCGCGTTTCAGAATTTTACCGCCACATATATTGAGTGGCAATAAACATTAACAATAACAATTATTATTAATTTGTTTAGTAATTTCGCTTTTGTAGTGTACCGGTACTTTTTCAAAACCCAATTATTCAAAATAGTGCCACGTATAAAATGTTCGTAATTTTATTTAACAATGTAAATGTATTAACATTACTTTCTGAGTTTCTGGTGTTTTAAAGTATTCCGCAAATGGTGAGATGTGTATTATAGTGTTTAGTTGCAGTAGGCCTAGTAAGTATAGGGTTTACTTATACTTTAGTGCGGTTTTGTTTTATGAATTTGCTGACATTTTGGTTTATCCTGTTGTGTTTGTTTTCCTGGTTGTGTTTGTGGGTATTACGGTATGTGTGTCTGCTCTGGTATTTTTTACTTGTTTTTCCGATGTCGGGTATAGTTTTTCCATCCGGTTATATTTGTTTTGTCTCCCAATGCGTATCACTGTTTGTAACTTTAGACCTCTCATCTTTAGTATTTATCTTATATAGTTACTATTATTAAATAATTTAGAAATTATGTCCCATCATTCCTTTCAGAGATCGTTTGTTCCTTTTTAGGGGAGGAAAATAGCTGAAAATATTGAATGTTACAAAGATTAAACTAGCGATGCGGAAATTTAAATCCTCCAGTTTTTTACTATAAAGTTTCTGGTGAAACAGTGGAGTGGTGAAATCTCATTCCCCAGAATTTTTATGATGAATTACCAATAATTTCTTTTATGAAATATTATATGTCATTAATAATTGAGGTGAATAATAAATGATATTTGATTGTCCTGCGATAACTTTGATAAACTGTGCATATTATAGTAAGATCATCTGTATTAAAACAATATGCAAACAAAGCAGTGGAAGCATTTCTCTGTTTAGTATGTTTTGGTTTCGGACAAAATTGTAATAAAATAGGTCATTTTCGATTTAAATCATTTTTAATAACTAATTTATAATATAGTAATTAATCTTCGCTTATTATTTTCTCTACTTCTTATACCTATTTAAGGCCCCCCTCACACGGGGCAACTTGTTTCTGAAACATGATGCTGGACCCCCTCACACACATAAACTTGTTGCTGGACCCCCTCACACACAGAAACTTGTTGCTGCGAACTTGCTCCTTCTGCACACTTGTTTACAGAAACATTGATTGCAGAACTCACCTCAATTTATCGAATATTAGCTCTAATATAAAAATTGGATGTAAAAAAGGTTTTTAAAAAAGTTGCTGGACCCCCTCACACACAGAAATAAGTTTCGGAAACAATTTGCAGCAACTTGTTGCTGGACTCCTCACACACAGAAACAAGTTTCGGAAACAAGTTGCAGCAACAAGTGTCTGTGTGTGAGGGGGTCCAGCAACAAGTTTCTGTGTGTGAGGGGGTCCAGCAACAAGTTTCAGAAACAAGTTGCTTCGTGTGAGGGGGGTGGGGCCTAAGGCTATTTTTTGGATACAATTTTCAATCAACTAATCTCAATGTTAAATAATTTATAGTGTTCTCGAATATTTATTACGTAACTAGAGAGCCGCTTAACAACATAAACCAATATTGGATATTGAGTTCCGTTTTGGAGTTCGACTTGCAGACACTAAAGTTGCAATAACTTTTGAGTGTTTGAATGGATTTTACTAAATTACTTGGAAACCTTTCCACTTCGATGCTAAGTAATTTAAACAGGACTTAGGGTGATCCAACTCTATAGCAAATGGAGCGGAAAAAATGAATTCGCCACCAGCTAGCAACCGTAAGGTAGGTTACCATCTATAGCAAATCAATCGGAAAGATGCAGGAGCCTCCGTGGTGTAGTGGTTAGCATACCTAAACGTTTATCGAGGTTCGATCCCCGCTGGTGGCGAATTCATTTTTTCCACGAAGGCCTAGTTATACTAATAATATAAAGTAGCTGTTATTGTATTGTTTTTCTACCCCAAATACATAATTTTTCCAATCCCGCTATAATCGTTGCTTTATTAGCCGTGGCACGACGTCGCAATCGTAACTTACCAACTTATATTAAATCATAATAATTAATTATTGGCAGTATAAATATTATATTAGTTATTGTAAAGAAATTCACTCCATTGCGTTAAATGTTTTTACTCTAATTATTTATTAATGGTTTTAACATCGATTTAGGATGTAGTGTAGATCTTTAGGCCTACTATTAGGTCGTCACATGACCATATTGTATTCCACGAGTTTGATCTAGCTGTCTGCCTGTAAAGGACAAAAGGAAAATGCAGAGTAGAAAACAAAGCCACCCTGTTAATAACACATTACTAACAACGCATTCGAGGGGCGGCGCGCAGCACGCGAACTTGAGCAAGTTCGATTTGATTTGGAGTCAAAAGTTCGAGAGGTCCCGTAACTTTCAGAAATATTGGAACTTTTTCTCTAGTATGCCCATACAAAATTTGGTTGAAAATGGATAAAATCTTCAAAAGTTATTTACGAGTGAATTTTTCATTACAGACGGACAGACAGACGGACATTAAATTTGCCCTATTTACTAATTATAATTGTGCGCTATGATGGCTCGCCCTGACTGTGTGGCTCTCCCCACATTATTCCGGAAAACGAACCTGAATCGCAAGTTTTTGGGCCCATGTGAAGAATACCGGACTTTCTGCCGTTATGTTTCACTTTGTAGTTACCCCCATGTGAAGAATACCAGGTTTTCACCAAAAACACAGGTTACAGAAGGGCTGAATCTAACCAAAACAATAAACGAATTAGTCATATGTACAGGTTATAAGACAGAAATAAACGCTATAAAACACTTAATATTAATAAAGATAAATGAAAAAAGTAAAAATTCGTCATAAAAATATATAAAATTCCAGTAGAATTTCGACCGAAAAGTGAAATTATGAAACACTGATTTATAAGCTACTGTCTGTGAATTCTGTCTAACCAAAATCGTGTTTGCGTCATGAGAACGCCGATAATTTAAATATAGTAGCCGAAAGGCAGACGTTAGTATTTAGCTGAGGAATAAGCAAGCAAAACAACAACTGTCTGCATTTACGAATGTTGATGGTGAGAAAAAATGTGTTTATCAACAACTGGGTAGTAATTGTTATTATTCTATTCCTCTTAGCTTCTTCAACTATAGGACCCGAATAACTGTTGTATGCCACAAGAAATGGAATATCGTGGATGTCATAGAAGTACGGCCTGGTATATACATTTTTTCCCTCCATTCCTTGAGGAGATAAAGTTTTATTGGCTTCCAAACTTAGTAATAATTAATTTAAAGCAGCATCTTACCGTAAAAAACATGTTTGCATCACGCAGTTGTTGTAGCCCTACTACAGTAAGTATTATGAGGCAACTTTACGTGCTGGTTGTGTTGTTAAGTTGTTTTCTGTATTCCTGAAATTCGTAATTTTTGGTGTATTTTTTTAGTAATATTTTACTTTACGTTATTTTAACTGTAAAAAATAGCATGGAAGGTGAAATTACCACATGCAACAAGATTAATATAATACATATAGAAATACTCTTTTTATTAAAAAAAATGAAACAAAATCTTTCCTCTTTCAGTTTCAACACGTTCGTGGGGACTTCGCGCAGCACGAGGCCTAGTTATTATATACAAATTAAAATGCAGCGACTGTATCACAAAATCAGGTTTTGAGAAATTTACCCACACCACCAATCAATCAAAGAAAGGTGGACAGTACGTGTTCACCCCTTTTAATCTCCCCCCCCCCCCCCCCCCACCCTTCCCAACCACCAATACATAACCGCGACATCTACCACCCACGGAAGGGTAGCACGAACTTATTTCCAATCGCACGTTAAATATGCAAAGCCAGGTGGTTTATAGGAATATAATAAACGCAGTACTCGTTTTCATTATAAGCCTCTTTGCGTTCGTCCTGTTTTGTATTTAAATATATTTCTTAAACGCAAGCTAGGACGATCTTTATAATAATAATAACTAGGGATGCGATCAATATGTGAAGCCAGGTGGTTTATATAATAATTTAGTCAACGCAGTACTCGTCTTCATTATATGCCTCGTTGCGCTCGTCGCTTGTCCTGTTTTGTCATAAAATATTTTTCCTAAACGCAGACTGACGATCTTTATACAGTTATAACTATGCGAAGTTTCGAAACTGTGCGAGTAACTGTTGATACATCTATGTGGAGATGTGTGATATGTGGAGATGTGTAATACAACGCCAACGCATCTTATGCCGATGTAGTAATATGGGTATTGAAATAATATTAAATCAATGTACACTCTTAAAGCTGCAGCGAAAAAATGTAGCTAATTTCCTAGGTTACATATAAAATAATAATATTATTTTTAAGAACATTAATTTTACTACTTTGCAAAAATTCAATTAAAAAATAACCAGACATATACATTGTGGAATAAACTATTTCAGAAGCCTACAACAGCCATGACATGGATTGTATTTATGTTAATATATCTGTCATTTAACTGAGATAGCAATAGTAGTAATAGTCGAACGGTTATGCGGCCCGTCCAGCCTATAATAAACACAATTCAGTGATTGGGCTGGAATAGCAATACTGGTTGCCTCTATTACAATTCCTCTCAGGTTAGTCTACAGCCACAACTCCCAGCAGCTAGCTCCACACCAGCAGAGACTTGACCAATAATGGGAAGGATTAAATTTGTACTCAATAATTGTGCGGTTTAATTACGTTTAGATCAATTAAAGACACATTTATTAAAGCAAATCACTTAAACTAATTAAAAACTATAATAGAATGGCGTATGGGGATTATATCTGTATAATTTTTAAGTATAATTATTTAAATCTTATACTGTAAAACAATTAATTTCCTTTAAAAGGCAGGTTGAAAATGGCGTTTTCACCGCAATCAACTTAATTAACTAATTAACTGCTATTATCTTAGCTTCTCGAAGGCCACACGGAAATTCTACTTGGAAAATTTCTAAACTTTTGCCAAACAACATGTGTACCAAGTTTGGATAGATTTCATCAAAGATTGGCCGAGTTATTAACGTTTAAAATTGAACACGACAGAACGACAGAACGACAGAACGACAGAACGACAGAACGACAGGTTGATTAATGGTACCACTACGCTAAGGCTCACTCACTTCGTGGCTCGCCCCACAGCGTCAAAAAAGTTTAACTGTTATGTCCGCTCACACTAATTACATTAGTGAACCAAGGTACCGTACCGGTACTGTACAACAGTAGGCCTACCGTAGGTACCGGTACAACAGCCTATTGTCAAATTTTAGTTTCACATTCATATATGTGCTGTTGTTAGTACCGGTAGCTATCAGCATATCAAACATCAGTATTTGCGATAAACACTGTACGCACGGTAGGGTACGGATGTTACGGTACGTTGTATTAAACAATGCCTCACCGTAAAGTCGGAAAGAAATATTTAATTTTTTGAATAAAATTACATACAGTGCAGTGTAGTGCAGTGCAGTGCAGTATATCACACTGATAAAACTGTAAAATTACCTTACAGTAGGGCCTACTCGTCTACTTTACTTGCCTCGCTGCGCTCAAAGAGTAAATACTGTTTTTCTATAAAGTGCTACTTTTATCAACGTGATATAAATAGTTAATATAATACTACAGAATAATATACCTTACAATTAAAAAATACCTTCCTAATTATTCCAACGGTACTTTCCACGCAATCAAAATTTCTCCCTATCTGAGACTGGGGGAAAACTTTACACAAATCCCAGCTGGGCGAATTAATATATCGTCTCAATGCTAAATTATCAATGAATGGAAAGGCGCACGTTATTCGAAACAAAACAATAAACAAAAGTCACCTAACCCTACTACTACTCTACTAGGTTGAGCGAACTTGTACAGTGGTAATGAGATCCTTCCAGGCTTCCATACTGTAGTTGTCGCAATTTGTTATGTCGCAATGTTATAGACACGTAGACACTAGACACTTTCCATGTGTTGGTTGCCAGAAAAGTAGATCTGGTATGACCTAGTCTATACTTCTTCAGCAGTGCCCACTGAATCTTAATCTGCGTTCACGGAGGGTGGTTGATACAGGTGGTATAGTACCATAGAGCTCGGCGTTTGTCATGTGTGGTCTCCAGCTAATGTTTAGGGCTGCCATTAGTAGTCTTGTGTAGCAACCATCAATTCGGTGTTCAAGTGATTTCCTCAGTGTCCAGGTCTCACCCCCGTAGAGAGATCTGATTTCCAGATGGTATCCATTTTTGATAGAGCTACCCATGCCTTTGCTCTTCTCTCTATCCATGATCCTAGGTACTGGAAGTCGTCGACCTTCCTTAGTTGATTATTATCGATATCGATTGTTGTCAAGTTTCCATTAACATTAAAAGAAGCTGTTCATCTGCTCGCGTATTAGATATTAGGGCGATGTCATCCGCAAAGTCAGTGTCTGTGACTGTAGTTGCCGGATATCTACTTACTTCTGCGTTCTTATAGTGTGCATCCTAGATCTTCACCCTTTGTGGCCGTCCTCATTGCGTAATCCATTACAATTATGAATAGTATTGGCGCCAATGTGTCACCTTGAAGTACGCCAGTCAGGATTGGGAAGAACTCAGTTTCACCTTCTGGTGAGAGTACCTGCGCTTCTGTGTCACAATATAACAATCCAATACCAGCTACAATTACTTCTGGCATTCCATAAGCTCTTACGATTTCCAGCATTTTACCTCTATGGATGGGGCCGAATGCTTTCTTAAAGTACACAAAAGTCAGGACTGCGGGGAGATTCTTTGACTTAATTCCCTCAATCAGTCTCCGTAGCGCAAGTATCTGAGCTATTGTTGATCTATTTGATCGAAATCCGTTTTGGCTCTTACACAGCAGTTTCTCTACGTGAGACCTGATTCTATTGAATCATTTTGTTGTGTGACTCCACCTAACCCTCATCAATTTCCAACTGGAGAGGGATGACTTTTGATTGCGTCGAAAGCAGATAGGGGGGGGGGGGGGGGGGGGGCTGGTCTTCAGACGCAAATCCCTCTCCAGGGGAAAATCGACGCAAATACAGCTGATTACTACCAAAAATAAAACTGTAATGCCAGGGTTTTTTTTTCTAAATATGTTAGTGAAATTTATAAATAAAAATTGTGATATCTAAATTTTTTAAACTTGTTTAGAAATATTTCTAAAATTAAAAATGTTAAATAACAAATTTAAAATTATGAATGGGAGAATCCTTTTAGGCTCGTTAAGCCAAGGAATGCCTGTTCACCACCATGGGTGATCTTCCATAGTAAACCCTTCCACATTTAAAATTATCAATTTTACTATACAGAGATTGAAATAAGAACACGTCTATATATCAGAATTTAAAATTAGCCATATTTAATTTTTTTGGTTTATTGTACATTCACCAAAATCGAATCCTTGACTCTCGAAATCTGATCCAACTCCATCAGCCTCATTTGTACCAACTTCTATAATATGAAATACACTTTTGTGGTACCGGAATTGTTTCTAAGTAGATTGATATAGACTGTTCCAGTCTAAGAGTGTTTTTTGTTGCACTGGACAGAGTTCACTCTTACGGAGCCAAAACAGCCGAAAATGCATGAGCCTTTATCGCAAGAAAAGCGAACGATTTTTTGAATTTTCGAATAGTACGAATTAGCGTCATTACGGGTTGCCGGTAGGTGTGGCAATAGTTCGAATTTAAAGCATTTTGTAATGCTTACTGCCCCAAAATACAAATAAGTAGAATTAAAGTGTAACATTCATTGTGATTATGTTCGCGGTATTTCAACTCTTCTTAACGCGAGTTGAATATTTTTTGGATTTATTTTAAATGAATATTCCGATATCACTACTGGGTGCGGGAACATGGGATTTGGGCACATTCAATGGACTGGGGGCGATTTATGGGCGAATATTGGGGCGACTTACTACGGGACTCATTTCATGTATTTAAGGGCCAGGGGTGGGAGGCAAAGTTAAGCAGTATTCAGGTTTGCCTGATTACTATTAGGCCTAGCCAGCTTCCTGCTGCCTGTAGAGGTGGATTTGGTAACTCGTTAGGTCTAAAGGACAAGGACTGCCCTTAGCGGTCCCTGGCCAACAGCAGTTATTACGAGCCTGAATAAGGACTCGGAAAGTCTGCTGCTTGTGTCAGGGATTTGTGACGGGAACCGACGACAGACCCCTAGCCAAGCCGTACCGCTTTCCTGATGACCGATCCCTTCGGGGTTCGGGAAGGGTGGGACGGACACACGAACGGGTCGACCGACTAATGGAGGAAGGGTTCGACGAGGACTGCCTTCCTGGAGTGGGTCCCACGACCGGCGTTAGTACGAGCCTGAATAAGGACTCGGAAAACCACCAACCGTTGGGGCTCACAACGGGCTGACAGACCCCTTGCCAAGCCGTACCGCTTTCCTGATGACCGATCCCTTCGGGGTTCGGGAAGGGTGGGAGGACACGCAACGGGGTCGAAAGACAAAGGACTGGACTCTACTGGCCTACCGACTGTTCGGAGCAGCTTCTCGGCTGCCGAAGCGACTACGAGCCTGAATAAGGACTCGGAAAGCCTAGGTGGTTGGGTCCCTGCGATGAACCGACGGACCCCTAGCCAAGCCGTACCACTTTCCTGATGACCGATCCCTTCGGGGTTTGGGAAGGGTGGGACGGACACGCAAACGGGTCCACCGACATGACAGACCCCTAGCCAAGCTGTACTGCTTTCCTGATGACCGATCCCTTCGGGGTTCGGGAAGGGTGGGACGGACACGCAACCGGGTCTACCGACTGGACCGACCCTTAGCCAAGCCGTACCGCTTTCCTGATGACCGATCCCTTCGGGGTTCGGGAAGGGTGGGACGGACACGCAACAGGGTCGACCGACACCGACACTACGGTACCGAGACTAGGACCGAGGGAAAATTGGGGAACATTAGTTAGGTTAAAATCTGAGCGAACAGTGGGTAATTAAATAATGTACTGTAGGGATTTATATTGTCGTGTTATATTATTGTGAATATTTGGTGTATATTGGTTTGGGGAAGCCCAACTTATTCTCAATCAAGGTTCAACTGTAGGGAAGTTACATTAAAGATTATATCCAACCAATGAAACTTTTCTCAACCGCAATCTTGCATTTAAGAACGTATTCCTTCTCCACTACCAATATCCGGTGACTGGCCAGGATTCCGTGGTCTGAAAAGTTCCGCCTCCAGCATCGGCGTTTTCCCCCATGGTGTCGGGAATAACGGTAACAAAATTGAGAATAAGGGATTCAATTTTGACAGGCTGTCAAAATTGAGAATAAGACGCGGCCAACTTCAACTGGTGGAAGTTGGGAATCCTACAATACTCTTCAAACTCTCTCCGTGCTTACCCAGCACCTACTACGAGGAAACTCTGGTATTTGATTTAAGACAAAGCCGTGGTTTAATTAATCGACAAACTCGAACTAATAAACTCGTAGTCGGCAGATCACATATAGAGAGTCGTTAACAGGGAATGGAAGTATTGATCACACCCATTGATATAATCCAAGTTGAGCCAGGAATCTGGCACGTCGAAGTTGAAGTACAAGGAACGAACGTCGGACGATTCAGGATTACCGTTCGGGTAGTCCAAGCTGAATACGAGACCTACGAAGAACTATTTTATGACATTGCATATCTAGCTATCAACGAGGCGCTAGAATGACGACGAATAACGTCTCTGATACCGATGAGATGGACCCCCACACAGACTCGGGAGCCGACGAGGTGCCGAATGTGAAGAACATGGGTCGTCGACTGGGAGCTCTCAAAGGCGGAGTGACTCGAGCATACCAACGTATAGAGAAACAACTAAGGGGAGTCGAAACCCCCCTCAACGAGATACAGACTCAGCTACAGAATATCCGAAGTATCTTACAACGATATGAGAGGATGATAAAATCATATCAAGAACTTATTCCCGCAACGGATCAGGTAAACTACCCCAAACTCGAAGAACACATCGCACATTTGGACGAGTTCCGGAAGCAACATCGGAGGACCCTCAGCCTTGTAAGAGGCTACGAGGAACAGTACTATAAGAGAACTGAAAGGACAGACGCAGAATCGGTGCGGACCTCCAGCACCAGGACAGCAATTCATCGAAAGAGAACGGGGTCCTCGAGGCACTAACACTCCAGCGCTAGGAGCGAGATATCCGGTTCAGCGCGCAGTTCTCAAGGGGGTCAGCCACTCCGAGATCAGCTACGAGAACAGAGGGCATTGGCCCAAAAAGCTCGAATGGAAGACGAATATGTTCAACTGCAGATCGAACAGGATGTATTGGCAGCTGAAATGCAAAAACGAGGCCAAACAACAGGCCGAACAACGTAAACGAGAGGCCGAACAACAGGCCGAACAACGTGAACGAGAGGCTGAACAACGTAAACTAGAGGCAGAAATGTGTAAACAACATGCCGAGGCCCAAGTGATTCTCATCCATAAAAAGAATGCGGATATTGCGAAACTCGCGGACTACGAAGCCGCACTCATAGAACGGGATCTTCAACTATACGAGGACTGGGAAAGGGGTATAGAACAGAACTATGAACCAATCCCGGTCCCGGAATTAGAGAAGTCATTTACGCCACCGGCGGCGAAACCTCCGAAACCCGAGTTCCCGCCAACCATATCGTCTACGTTAACGGCACAAGCACCGGTATTCCATCCCCCACCGGTTACGCTTAAGAATGAGGAACCTTATTTCCCATCCAACCCCACGGCACCGGGCGTTCTCAAGTACGAGCCTGAAAAGGACTCGGAACGGGACGCCACCCCTCGATCCAACAATCCGTTTACATCCACACCACAAATCCGTAACCGCGTCATCATTAAAACTCCACCTCTCATTGATCCATCGTGCATGGGAGAGAGTGTTAATAACTATAACCCTCCTAGTCATTCCAGTTCAGATGACGTCGGCATTATCCGGGCATTGGAAAACCGCCTGGCCATGCCCAAGATGGAGATCCGCACCTTCGAAGGAGACCCCGTCGATTACCTAAGAAATGGTTCTTCGCTCAGATTGGGTCAACGGATATAACCGACACACAAAAACTGGTATATTTATCCCAATACCTGGGCGACAAACCACGTCGAATCATTAAATGTTTCGAGGGAGGATCTCATGAAGCATACTATGACGCATGGAAAACTCTAGACAAAAGATACGGAAATATCGGGACTATAATTAATAAAACTCTCGAGAAACTGATACAGGACGCGGGATCCCTAGGGGACCCACAGAATATCCAGGAATTCTCGGATTCCATGAAAGATGCCTACTACACTCTAAAACCATTAAATAAGGAGGAACAAGTAAACAACATTCTAAACCTCCGACAGATTGCCCGAAAGTTCCCCGGATGGCTACAAAGCAAGTGGGCGTATAAATGCGTAGATCTCCGACTCAGACACCCAGATCGAGATCCCAGTTTCCTCGAAATGTCGGCATTCCTAGATGATATCTCCGAAGCCTTAAATGACTCAATGTTCTCCAAACAAAGTCTCTCCAAGTTAGACGGAATAGAGAACAACTCCAGGAGCAGGACACCCACTCCGAAACCGAGATTCCATCCCCTTCCGGTGAGTACGATGGCCATCACCATGGCCGAGGATTCCGACGACGAGGACTACGAGGAACTGACATCAGCCGAGGAATGGGCGTGTTATCTAGCGAATTGGGCACCCGAAAGGGAAGGCACCACAACCTCCCTTCTATGTCTTTTCTGCGGAGAGAAACATAAGGTGGAATTCTGCAGAAAGTTCCAGTTTGCTGAACTCGTCCCACGATTCGAGGCGATAATGAAACACCGAGGATGCTTCCGGTGTCTCGGAACATGGGTCACTATGTTCGGGATTGCGACCAAAGATCGTGCTGCGCGGTCTTAATGACCTACGTCATCACACACTCCTCCACATCCCCGCGAACTTTAGACTTTACCACCCTCCCCTTTCGGATCGAAGCCAAACGAAGATGTTCGCGCTTTCAGACCTTTGGCAGTTTAACCCACCAAATTAAGATGTCTTCTAGATATTAAATCTGTTTTTAGTCTATGACAAGTATTTGATTCACTACACTAGTCGAAACCAATCCGTGCGCGACCATTCACCCGCTGGGGATTCCCGGGAGATTGGGTTCGACGGTTTAATTTTATTGCTATGTAAGCCTAATGTATTATTCGACTGACAGTATTATATAATCTCTGACAATATTATTCACCTTCGGTAATATTAACAGTTCCTTTAGGACGTGGCGCTTTATCTATATAAACAGAGTTATGACTTAAACTACTCACAACGATATGGCTTAATTATAATTCACATATATGGCGCATTCTTTAGGAATTGCTTCTTTAACAGACTCACTCATACACAATGCTGCACAATACTGCACACTAATCTGCCAATCTTCACTGATTTTAGTCACATATAAAAGGAACACAGACTGACTCATGTAGGGTCTATCAAATAACATTAGATTCACTTCAAACCACTTTAACATAAGTCACAATCGTTTATCTGTAACCTTTCTCTCTTACCTTCGGTATATCAAGAATATTGGGTGTCGGGGTTATTTCTCGTTATTCCAATATAATAATTCATCAACAAATATAATGAATAACCGACAACAAATAGCAGTATAAAACAACAACTGAACACTGATTGTTATGAGTTTGCAATGTTTCAGCAGTCAGTATGTATGATCAGTTAGCAGTGATTCCATGAGTTTGATCGGTATGTCAGTTAAAGGATATATGCCCTTTATAATTAAACCTACTAGTGTAAGACTAAAAACTGAAAACACGGAGGTGCCAAAGCCGGTTCTTAGGCTCTGGTCAAAAACATAACACTGAACTACTGAGTTTCTGTATATACCTCCAACACAGAGATAACAAACGCTCTGATTGGTCAACCTGAACAACGAGAGAACAGAGAAACAAAGAAACGTCGACGTGTCAATATCAGCTGCTAGCCGTCGTCATGGTAGCGACACTGTTTTCAAGAGTATCGAGCTTTTACGTCACGGAATTACGGATTATGTCCTCTAAAGTACAAATACAGAAGAAATAGCTTTTATGTCCGCTAAAACACCAGTACAGCAAGGACACGGCCTTTTTATGCCTGGTAAACCAACTACAGAGTATTTTACGGGAAAAATAAGGAAAAATAACCGGACAATTCAGCAAAAGCTTTTACACCACTCCCAGAAAATGGGATTTAAGTCTATAAAATATACAAAATCACAGTTTCTAAAATATAAAGATACTCTAAACAGTTAGTCTTTCTTACGCAGACGGCGTTTACGCAGTTTTTTGAGGCTAGCAAGAGTCTTTTTCTCTTTGGGGGGAGCCACTTTACTAGGAGGGCCATAACTCCTGGGTGAAGGGTGCAATATGATTGCATCAGAAGGTGTAGGTTTATGGTCGAGGTATCTGCCGTTTCGATATGCTTCTCCTCGAGCTGATTTTCCTCCGCTCGTAGCTGGATACGTTCATCCAAAAACTCTCGCAGAGAATAGGATCGTCCAAGTTCAATAACTTCTTAGAGATTCTGGATTTCCCAATCGAATTGAGATAAGGCCAATTCGTTTATCGACTGGACTTACTGTTATAACTTACGTTTATCTGAACAAACGCAGGTTTCTCTTTTGATCTTTATAGAATAGCGTTTAACTCGTTTCGTACAAAGCTCTCCTTCACCTTGATGAGGGGTTGTATCGCGTTAAACGGGGACGACCATACGGTTGGATAGTGATATTAGGTGTCCGCGTCACAATCCGGCTAGGTAAGATGGGCGGCTAGCTAGAAATCACTGTCGGAGTGTTACCGATTAATTGTTAGAGTAGCACTAGATCTTTGAACAGTGAATACCGTCCGCGAGGATCCGCGACACCACCAGGATCGCAGGTCTGAGGTCCAACTAAGGAATGAGGAGGTTTGACCGAGTATTCCGGGACTCTGATCGTAGGTTTACTCTAGGATCGTTAGAGCCGAGTGAGCATAGGTGATACGTCAAACAAGTTTCGCTCGAAACTCCAGTAAATATAACGAACACAACTGTATTTAACACAACGTTTCCGTGGATGTTTATGTCTTTCCGTTTATTGGCTAGGTCTAGGGCATTTACCGTAATAATACCCAAGACGCACGTCTGGTAGGGGAAACGCGGATGATATTTATTTGTAGTTACAATGATTCTATCAAGAATTCCAAATATATGTTGGAGTTACCGCGTTTATTTGTTTCTTTAATGTCTTTTCTTTCGAGCCGATTTCGAATAGAATTTTCGCATTCGAATTTCAGTTTATGGTTCAGACTCCGCTGGGCAGGATATATAGTCGACATAGTCCGTATTGTGTAAATCGATAGAATGGTCAATGGTTAAGAAGTCCATATACATACCATTACAATGCGTGTAGCGAGCAGCGAAATTTCTATAGTCCAACTCTCGCGAGAGCTGCACTTGGGACATTGTCGGTTCGATATAACGACCATCGTCCTCCGCAGCAGTTAGACTAACGTCACCGCGTATTAAGCTATCAACAAACGCTTGCAAAAGTAGAGTATATCGCTCCCCGATACCAAGATCATCTTCTATCAACTCAACCATATCTGCTATATGAGTTTATCCATATTATAATGAGTTTATATTCAGGCTAGCGAGCGTCGCTGCCTACTCCAATTAACCCCCGGACAGTACGAGATCCTCAGCGCCGATGTGTCGTCGCCGCTGTACTTTCGCCAACGACGTAGCCGCACAACGACAACGACAACCGGCACAAGTCACTCGACTGTCCGTCCCAAAGGCTTAGATGTACTTCAGGTTTTCCTTGGAGAGTTAGGTTACTTTACGATTGCGACTGGCTACTGTAAACACACCTTAGCAGTAACATTCACCTATAAACTCACAAATACCACACACACAACTTGTCACAAATTACACACATTCGGGCCATTTGTCCGTTAGTCAATGCCTTCCAGAATGTCACTGTATTATTATGTATCCTTGGATACTAGTAGTGCGCTATTTATTCCCTATGCTATTCAATGGGACAAGTTTTCTATTGTTCTTTTAACTCAATTCTAATTCTAGCGTGGTTGTTGCTATGGTGACATTATGCAAAGCTAGCGGTAGAATTAGGGTGATTCCAATGCATACAGATCTGGGATGTTATTTAATAGTAATTCTTTAATAGTCAATGTTCTGTTTTATACATGACTTTATGAATTTTATCGGCTATTGACTATGTTTGGGAGACTTTCACACACTCATACGCATGATAAGATAAATCTCCGCTCCCTTGATCTATTAATTAATGGAATTTTGGGAACTTTATAAATTGCGTAAAAATGGCAATTTATTAAATTCATTAAAAGACATGAATTTAAATTTATTCCCTGAAATTTTATTATTTGATAATTAAATGGACATGTTTTGATTCTAGAACATGTCTAGGGACACAAGATCCTTAATTCTATGACAATTGTCTTCTTAAGAATATCGGTAAATACTACGATATCTTAATTGACTAGAATTATTGAAGGATCTGAATTTTACAGATTTTGATTTATTAGATTTTGCAAATATTAATTAATTAATATTTGAGATGGGCACCGATTTATTCCAGAACTTGTCTGGGGACGTTAACCACTGATTCTAGAATTTGTCTTTCAAGTATATCGGTGGGTGCCGCGATATCTTAATCGACTAGAATTACAGATGGTCAAAGGGTTTAACAGATTTATTTTGCGTTATACGCTACTGTTAAAGGGACATCACGCTACTATATGTATTATTTAATATACGGTATGAGAGCAATATCGCACGAAGCAATGTCAGTGTGAAGAGGCAAGTCGTTTCCAAGGTCTACCCAGAGCTTGGTTTAGCCGAGACACGAGGATCTGAACTTTGCATTCCTAATACTCTGCCTACCAATAATACTTAAATATAGTAGTGGCTTTATTGTACTTTAATAAGTACGGACATTTCATCTTACTGTAGTCACGTATTTATAATATAATACGGACAGTAAGGAAAGAGAAAAATAATTATTTCTTCGCCGTCGCACTAAATATAATATATACGTAATTAAGTAATAAACGCGAATATATATTGCACTATTCTACAAAATAATCGCTAAAATAACATTCTACTGAATAAAATTAAAGAAAACGATTATAATAGAATTACATAGTAATACATACATAAATATAAAAATAATAAAATAATATAAAATAATAGAGTCACACACCCACTCCATATGTTGTTACGTTATGGAGTCCCTAGATGTTTGAAGGATTAGGGAGGTGGTCGTGGGAAGAGAATCTTGCCTTCCACAGTTTCCGGAGAGTCCTCCATTCCCTTCCGATAAACACAAACGACCGACTGGGTGATTGAGTCGCTGCATCCTGAATACAATTCCAGGTTTCCTCTTCGTCCTGGAATAGTGACGATAGAAACATCGCTCAAAGTATATGACGGCGTCACAAAGCTGATTCCAGGAGCTATAGTGGTCCGTCGCTCTCTGCAGGAGAGGTGAGAGTCCCTGCGAGACGTCTGATGTTCCAGAGCTCCAATCGCTCTCTCTGATCTTCATGAAGGATCCACTCGCGGAGGGGAGGCCCAGATCCACGGCGTCGTCCCTGGTAACATGTAATACCGACAGATCTATCCCGGGTTCAAATAACTCCGATCCACCCGTCCGGGTTTCAGGTTCGACTTTCTCCGCTCCCTTGGCTGGTCTAATCTCAGTCGGAGTAAGATGGGGAGGCCATTCATTCTCCTTACTCAGGAAGTCGGGTTCACCTAACCGGTCTATAGTATCTGTCAGTTCTTGAGGAGTTGCTCCTCTGGAAGCGATGTCCGTTGGATTAAACTTCTTGGGGCAATATCTCCATTGATCTACATTGGAGCTAAGATTGTCATTATCTGAGGAGTGTGGTGTTCCCTCAGTTGGGTCGTCTCCCTCACTAGTATCATCTTCCCATTCACTCATCTGGCAGACGCGATCTTGAAGCAGTCTTTCCCTGAGCGTTCTACCGGAAGGTCCAGTAAGGTACCAACCTACTCTAGTTCTTACCGCATAGGTCTGTAGTGGCTGCGGTTGAGCAGGCCGTTTCTCTAATGTCTCCAGCGCCTCATGCGCGTTTTGGCCGATGAGTATTTGCACTCCAGGATAATCAGTCTGTAATCGAGGTATGTTAAGATGTTGGATGCTCTCATCCTCGTCCCAATTATAAAGGTCTGCTTGAGTAGTAGCGAAGTTCTTTATAGCCACCATTTTCACTGACCTGATGCTATGTTCTCCTAGTTCGTCCTGGGGGGTGGACAACTCACCTATATAATAGTCGGCAGCTACAGTAGAATTCCAAACCTGCATGATCCCTGACATGTTTAGCATGGTTCGGAACTTGGGTTGTCCAGCAAAGATGACTTCGGCTAGTTCTTTATCGATGAATGTTCCTGTGCTACCGGAGTCCAGGAGGGCGTTCACTATATAGCTCTTCTGAGGTCCGTAGACCCGTAACTGGACTACAGGAAATTCTCGGATTCCTATATTGGAAGTTGGCGCTTTCCAAGATGGTTGTTGATCGGAAGTAGTTAAGGTAAGGTCGCTGTCTGTGTCTTTCTCATACACGAGTGCTCGATACACTGCGGTGGTGTTTATTAGGTAACAGGATTCGTTTTGGTCGGAGAACTCGTCCGTATAGAATCCTTCCATCTCAGATTGATCAGTGTCGTTCACATCACTGAATTGGACATGTAGTTCGGACTCACTTACCTGACTCGGGCTGTTTCGTTCGAATTCCGTGTGCAACAAGATATGATGTTTTGCGCCGCACTTTGCACACCTTGCGTCGGAGTTACAGGTTCGCCGTTGGTGTCCTCGTCTGAGGCAATTATAACACAACCGCTTATCCCACATGACTTCACGTCTATCCTCGAGTGATTTCCTCAGGAATTTATCACACGCATTTAAACGGTGGGGCCCGTCGCACAGCACACATTTGGGCTTGATGTTACTTACTTTAACATGTGCTGTGTGGTGCACACTTGTTCTTTCCTCGGGCTTTCTCACCTGAATTCTTTTAGGAGACGTAGGAGGGGTTTTTTGTACCAGTTCCCTTCTGTCATTGGGTCGAGACTCGGATTTACTTACCTGATCTTTAGGCAATTTATTGACATAATAAGATCTGTCAGTGTCTTTCCCGCTGTCCTCTCCTTGAGAAGTTTGGCTTTCACCGTCGTCGGTATAACATACTGGTGTTACCCTTCTCCTAGAAACGGGTTTCTCACTTACCTTGTTTTCCAATGTCTTCTCTCTGGACTGCCTTAGGAGCTGTAATTTCACTTCTCTATCTAAGAATGACATGAGATCAGCCATGGTAGGGTCTCGTTGTTGTTGTTCCATCATATATAACACTTTCTTATCCCAGCGTGTACCTACTCCACCCTTCGGCAAAGTAGAAGCCACTGCTCTAATAACCATAGCACTCTGATACTCATGAGACTTACCTAGCCAATCTAATTGTCTGCAGATCTCCTGAATTTCATCGGAAAACTCTATAATCCCGCTGCTAATAAACTTTCGGGGCGCTACCAACTTTGCATACAAATACCCAGCTATGTTATTCCTATTACCATACCTGATGTTTAGTGTATCCCAAACTTGTCTTAATCCGTCTGGATGTCCAATAAACCTTAACGCCATTAACTTGGGAGATCCTTCCAAGCACTCGATGAGGTATCTAAGTTTTTCTCCATTAGATAGTACAGAGTTCTGTATGTTATCTTTGTAATATTCATTAAAAGGTAACCATTTCATCTCATCTCCATTGAACTTGACGATCTCTCCAACCTTTACCGCTTGCCGGGCTTCGGTTCTAGCCATTTGACGCGTAAAACTTTCTTGGGCCATCGTGCTATTTAATATCGAGTTATCGGTATATAAATTCCTCGGATTATGATCAGTTCCATAGGGAATATCATTACAAACAGGTCTATAATTACCCTTAATAGGGTTCACTATAGGAGTTTCTACTTCGCTAGCAGTATAAATGCGTGTAGGCTCCACACCTTGCGCATGAGATACTTCAGACCTAACGGGTTGACACATTGTTACAGGGGGTGGTGGTATACCCTTTTGTAAATTTACTAATTTATCGCGCTCTAGCGCGATATTTTGCTGCACTTCTTGCAACTCTAACTTGCTTTCCCTCACTGTTCCCTTTAAATGTTGGACAGTCCCTTCCAACTCTCGGACCTGTTGGGAGGAGCGTATCCGATTCTCCTTCATCTCTCCGAGGAGAATATCCATCCCCCGCCGTCTCTCGTCTACCCAATCAACCGCCGAAACGGGATCCGCCAACGTCGTAGCGGGCAGACAAGGGACAACGGGCGACAAATTCGGAATATTTTGCTCGGGGTCCAGGACCTGAACTGTCTCTCGGGCAGTTCTACGGGGCACAGGTAGCTTAGTGCTATGTAGAGGGAATTTATAGGTAGCTTCAGGGAGCACAGGTGTATCTATTACCGTAGGGGTGATTTCAAGAACAGGCCTAATTATTTCAGGCTCATCTACTATAGTAGGGAGTCTTTCTATTTTAATTATTTGGTCTGTGGGCTCAGTACTACCTAAGTTAGTGTTATTTAGTTGCCTTCTAACAGCTGGAGGCAAATCAGGCAATTTCTGACGGTGGAATGTTCTTTTACGTCTACTTGGACGAGATCTATTTCCCTTGCCTTCAGTATCGGTGGTATCGCCTTCCTCAGATGATGTATATCCCTGTCTTTTGGGAGTAGATCGATTCATCATCTGCATATTACTAGCTGTTAACTGTTTATTGAAGTTGTCTTGCCTCTCTTGTAGATTTTCCAACTCTAGTTGGGTTGCCTCTTCAGATGCTCTCCGTTCTGCTTCCGCCACCGCTGCCGCTTTTATCTCTGCCGCTGCCGCTTTTGCCTCTGCCTTTGCTTCTGCTGCTGCCGCTGTTGCCTTTGCCTCTGCTTCTGCTGCTGCCGCTGTTGCCTCTGCTTCTGCTGCTGCTTTTGTTGCCTTTGCCTCTGCTTCTGCTGCTGCTTTTGTTGCCTTTGCCTCTGCTTCTGCTGCTGCCGCTTTTGCCTCTGCCGCTGCTTCTGCCAAGGTCGCTTTTCTTTCCGCCTCTGCCACTGCTGCTATCTTTCTGTCTTCTATACGTTTTTTTCTTACTTGTTCTTCTTGTTCTCTAGCGATGCGGAGTTGTTCATCGAATTTAGCTTGGTTCGCCGCTAACCTATCCACATCAATTGCATCCAACACACGCTGGGCTCCTTCACTATTAGAGCTAAGCCCATCTAGTCTTCTCCGCAACTCTTCATCACCTACGAAACGCTGATAGTCTGACAGATAGATGTCAATGGCATCCCTCTTATGCGGTTTCTCTGCCGTCGCTTCACTTTCCACTTGGGAAAAAGTAGCGTCTGTTGATTCTCCATGGGTTGAGCGCTCCTCCAACTGAGCTTTCCACTGAGCTGCTCCTTGAACCTGGCGACTCACCCGTTGAAACCAAGTCTTTACGGCAACTTGCAACGACGTGTCTTGTTTTCTTTTAGAAGCCTCCTCAAAGGCGGATAAGATTAGCCTAATCCGCAGAACTCTTTCTCTAACTTGATAAAGCAGCGATCCCTGCTTTTGAGGTCCTTGAGGTTGTTGAAAAAGTTGCTTTTCTATTCGCTCCATAGAGCTGAAGAATCCCTGTGTGTATCCGGCTGCGGACCTCTTCCACACAGCTGGATCGATGGTTTCCTTGGCTACTCCCATCCGGTGTATGTCTTCCCAGGCAGCTTCTGATAAATCAAACGGGAGTCCGGGTCCGGGGAAGTTCCATTGCGACTCGACAATAGACTTCAGTTGTTCACTAGTGTAGCCCGCGTAGCTATCTCTAGTTGACCGTTGACTTCTCGCCCAATCGATCTGGTGTTCTTCCACCGCGATCAATAACCCAGCGAGCACGGCTGCAGGAAGGATGAGAAGGGGATCCGTATAAACCGCATCCGTCATCTCTGCTCCGCTCTCGGGTGTCAGCTCTACAGTATCCTCACTACTGGAGCTGCTGGGCCGCTGAGGAATAAGTTCTTGACTAGCGGGTTGTTGCTGTTCCGCCGCTTGTTGGTCCCGCTTGACCTGAGCTCGGGTGCCTATGATAGACCTACGATGTTGGACCAGCCTAGGTTCTGTTATTACTACTGGAGGGATGACTTTCCTCACAGTGGGAGGTGAACTGGATTTACGACCAGACAGTGGTACGTCTCTATCTGAGTCGCAGATAGTTACATCTAATAAACTGTCTGACAGGTTCTGCTTAGTATCAGACATGACTATGTATACCGTTGAATGTCTACTGCTGTATTACAGTCTGAGTAAGTCTAGTAACTCAGTATTACCTACTAGCCTAGTAATTAATTACCGGTACTGCTACTCAGTGTAGAGTGATATATAATATATTAGAATACCGGTATGCTTATAGTATATATAACTATTATTACAGACTAGGTTTATCACAGAATACCGGTATAATTTTAGCACAAATATATATAAACATATAATAGGCCTATCGGAATACCGGTATACTACTTACAGTTTGTAGTATATATAATTCTGGACTAGAATTAATTACAAGTACTGGTATAATTTCAGCCAAAATTTATAGAAATAAAGATAATAGGCCTATCGAGAATACCGGTATATCAATTATTTTAAATAATTGAATTTCTGAATTTTAGGGTTACTTGGTTACTTTACTTACTTTATTACCGTTATTTGAGCAGTAATCCAACTGATATTGAGGCCTAATGGTTGTATGGTAGGCCTACGATTTATAAATCGTTAGATTTGATTTATAATATATATATACCCGTTTTTAATGGGTTTTGTCAATGTTTGAAATAAATGTTATTATTTCTGGGGAGTAATCACTACACAAAGCGGTGCGCTTTCAGTGAAGTGTTACGTACAGGACACTAAAACAAATAATACTAATTTACCTAAGTTACTTAACCTCTTAACGAACCACTTTTTTAGCGGCAACCTGTCAAAAAATGACCTATTTTTTTTATTGTCATTTTCGATAGCCTATAACTAGCGGATGAAAAAAAATATATTTCCAGTAAAATATATGCATTTTTTAGTGAAATATCCAGCCTTCTATAAGCTATCAAGAACTCATCCCGAGTTAACTCGTGCATGAAATAATCATGTAAATTCGCGAAAAAATAATATAAAAATAAAAATAATAATAAAAAAGTGTGCACCATATAATTATTGGTTTGATAAATAAAATTCACACTAAAGTCTGTACTATAAGTCTGTTTGTACATCTGTTGTTGTCCGACAAAATTTGTCCGATTTCTGAAACAAAAAAAGTGCAACTATTTGTATTTACACACAATGACAAAATTTCCAAGCACATACAGTATATTTTCATTTCTTTCATCTAGTTCTATAATAGTTGTTCTGAAGTATGTCGATCTGTTTACTCTTCGTCTAGTTGTCTGCAAGTCTGTTTGTCTGTCCGTCGGTCTGTTTGTCTGTGCATTTGCTTGTATAGACATCAGTATTTACTGAAATTTTTGAAAATCTATGGACTGCATCACGAATGACTCTTTGTAAAACAAGCTTACTGTACACTTTTCTGTCCAGTGTGTTTTCTCGTTTGTTTGTAAGACTGATTTGAGGGTTGTCTGTTTGTCAGACAAAATTGTCAGTTATTTGAAATAATTTTTAACTTTGACAACATTACAGCTACTTCCAAGCTCTTACACGATTTAGATTCACGGCGCACCTTTTTCCCCCTGGAATCCTTCTTCTTGGAAGAAACAACACAAACTCTGGTCGGATTTTTCTTCGTTGTGGATGGTATTATATCAGGGAAATGGCGTTCGCTAAGGCGGGCAGGATTATCAGACAAAGATGGCCGCCCCCTTGGTCTAGCAACTGGGTCAGATTTGGGTCATTTAGAAATATTATAAAATTATATTTTTAAAAAGTAATTTGGCAACGTACCGGTGCGGTAACAAAACAAATAAAGGATAAAATATAAAGAATGAAGAATGTAAATAATGAAATCTCCAATATACAATAGATCTGCATGTTATTGTTGTAACTACCCGTACCTAACTAAGTTATTATTGCTGGAACACAACCAATAAGAAATTGATCTGCAGGGCTGGAAGTTGTGTGTCTCATAGAGGCCACAAACAATCCATTTACATCATAAAACCAATCACAAATCAGCATCTATATCATTGTTAAAGTTTTCCACTTGGCTAAGGTAAGCTATTTTTAGATATCCAATCAAATAATTCACGGCTATATTCGAGTTTGGTTTCAGTTTTCAACAGAAAGCTGTTTGCACGAGTTAACTCGGGTTAGTCTGAATTATCCATTTTCTTGAACCCGAATTTATTCGGGATAATTCGTTAAGGGGTTAATACTACAAATTACGTACAATTTGGGTTGAGATTACAATCTCTAAATAAACACAAAATTTTACAAAAACACAAATACGAATTTTTAGGGTAATTTTACAAGAAGTCTACAAACCAGCCTAACAAAGGGTTAGAAAACTGATTATTACAGCGGACAGGGTACTACGGTATTTGAAATAATAAGTAGTAGTAAATACACTGCGTTGTCTAGATAGGAAAATACCACCGCCTGACGACCTATAGCCGTATCGCTATAGGTTCTACGTTATGTATCACGGAGTGTTCCTACCTAGAAGTTAATAGAGCTAATCGAATGTGCCTATCAACCACTTTACAACACAGATATAATGTCTACAATAATTACTTCGGAAAGCACTGTACACTAAACCCTAAATTAGGTACGAGTACTTGTACAACAAATAATCAGTAGTTAAATATACTTGAACAGCTAAAAGAACCACGGCATCTGCTGGAGTGACCGATGCACAAAATCACCAGTCTTTACCTACGCCAAGCAGCCCGTGTAGTACCGAGGTTAATTTAACTATAGCGGTATGTATAACAAACACAATTACTGTAGGAACAAACTTGGGGACTTGAATGTTGTGAATAATCGCATAAACTCTGAATAATAAATATTACGCTACGCGTACAAACTACTCAAACAAAATACAGACCGAACACTGACAGACTACTATCAAGCCTAAACAAACCACGGTATATGCAGACTCCGAAATGATTAGGGAGTATGCGCTCTAACCCAGTAGTGCGACTTATTCTTTAGTTGGGGGTTTACCTTACAGCGTTCGCTGCCCCTACTGCCTAATCGTACTTAATCGGACAGATGATCTACACACGCGGCAATCCGTTCAGACTTAATAACAGCCAGACAACTATCCAGCCTACAAATTATTTAAATAAAATTATACGCTACCCGTACAGACTTACACAAACAAAGTACAGACTAAACGATGGCAGACTACTCTCAAGCCTAAATAAACCACAGGACATGCAGACTCCGAAATGATTAGGGAGTATGCGCTCTAACCCAGTAGTGCGACTTATTCTTTAGTTGGGGGTTTACCTTACCGCATTGGCTGCCCCTACTTCCTAACCGTACTTAATCGGACAAGTGCTCTACACACACTGTAATCCGTTCAGACTTAATAGCAATCAGACAACAGCTCAGCCTACAAATTGTCTGTACAATCTGATCAGGTTTACACGCCTTCTGTTCAATACTGGCCTACAAACAAATAAAACTTGACAGAAATAAGTAAAAATCTCAATAAAAAACCAGGGCTGCAGTCCCTGATTAATTATTAAGGCCTACTGGTATATAACAATCAAAATCGAATAATACTGCTGTAGGTACCGGTCCGGATGATCAGGCAGTCAGGCCTACTGGTTACCGGTCGACCGGTACTTTCGACTTTATTGCTTACTGCAATAAAGAAGCTATATCCTTTAATGTTCGCGCTTTCAGACCTTTGGCAGTTTAACCCACCAAATTAAGATGTCTTCTAGATATTAAATCTGTTTTTAGTCTATGACAAGTATTTGATTCACTACACTAGTCGAAACCAATCCGTGCGCGACCATTCACCCGCTGGAGATTCCCGGGAGATTGGGTTCGACGGTTTAATTTTATTGCTATGTAAGCCTAATGTATTATTCGACTGACAGTATTATATAATCTCTGACAATATTATTCACCTTCGGTAATATTAACAGTTCCTTTAGGACGTGGCGCTTTATCTATATAAACAGAGTTATGACTTAAACTACTCACAACGATATGGCTTAATTATAATTCACATATATGGCGCATTCTTTAGGAATTGCTTCTTTAACAGACTCACTCATACACAATGCTGCACAATACTGCACACTAATCTGCCAATCTTCACTGATTTTAGTCACATATAAAAGGAACACAGACTGACTCATGTAGGGTCTATCAAATAACATTAGATTCACTTCAAACCACTTTAACATAAGTCACAATCGTTTATCTGTAACCTTTCTCTCTTACCTTCGGTATATCAAGAATATTGGGTGTCGGGGTTATTTCTCGTTATTCCAATATAATAATTCATCAACAAATATAATGAATAACCGACAACAAATAGCAGTATAAAACAACAACTGAACACTGATTGTTATGAGTTTGCAATGTTTCAGCAGTCAGTATGTATGATCAGTTAGCAGTGATTCCATGAGTTTGATCGGTATGTCAGTTAAAGGATATATGCCCTTTATAATTAAACCTACTAGTGTAAGACTAAAAACTGAAAACACGGAGGTGCCAAAGCCGGTTCTTAGGCTCTGGTCAAAAACATAACACTGAACTACTGAGTTTCTGTATATACCTCCAACACAGAGATAACAAACGCTCTGATTGGTCAACCTGAACAACGAGAGAACAGAGAAACAAAGAAACGTCGACGTGGCAATATCAGCTGCTAGCCGTCGTCATGGTAGCGATACTGTTTTCAAGAGTATCGAGCTTTTACGTCACGGAATTACGGATTATGTCCTCTAAAGTACAAATACAGAAGAAATTGCTTTTATGTCCGCTAAAACACCAGTACAGCAAGGACACGGCCTTTTTATGCCTGGTAAACCAACTACAGAGTATTTTACGGGAAAAATAAGGAAAAATAACCGGACAATTCAGCAAAAGCTTTTACAGAAGAGGAGAAACGAACCACGTCTTTAAAGAAACCCGGACGATTCAACGGAGGGAAACCAATCCATTTAAGACCTCCACCGATGTATCACAAGTGACAAATATCTCGGCTACGATCAACCTTATAAATCGCCGTTACATGGTCTTCGCCAAAGTAATCCCAGTAAGAATTCAAGGGGTTGGGAAATCCTTGACAATGCTCGCGTTCCTTGACAATGGGTCGGATGGAACCATCATCGACCAGGATTTCCTCGAACAACTCGGCCTAGACTACGAACCTTGCAAACGGCCCATACAAACTATCACCCACCATAGAGAAGTAGAGTCTGGGGAGGTGCAGCTCCAGATGGAAGGAGTCATGAAGGGTTACAAGACGGTCAAGCTGACGATCAAGAACGCCTTGGTACACACCGATCTCCGAGTGAGGTTCCGACAATCAGCTGAATACGCACCCCTCATACAGTTAGACCGGGAAGATGTAGACCTACGATGTCCACCATTGGACGTGAACCGAATCACCCTATTGATCGGACTCGACACACCGGAATTACACATACCCACCGGAGACGTCGCCCGATCTGTAAAGCCGGACGATGGCTTTTACGCAGAACGCACGATCATGGGATGGACACTCTGCGGCATCAAAGAGGAGACTACAGATACCTATACATATCTCCCTAAATGTCAGATTAAAGAGAGTGCAACATCCATGGGTTATTGTTCAGCAACAGACCTGGACGAGGATTTATTCCTAGAGACGGAAAAAACCCAGCAGGAAATGACCAAATATTTTAACCTAGAGACACAAGAGTTTGCAGAAAAGGACGAGAACCCGTCTGAGGAAGATCAATACTGTATTGACATCCTTGATCAGGCCACGTTCAAAGACGGACATTGGTGTTCACCCATGCTGTGGAAAGACCCAGATAAACCGATGGCGAATAATGCCAACATGGCCCTTAGGTGGCTCAAAGGAATCCTACGCCAGTTGAATGACCAACCCGAGATAAAGGAGAAATACAATAATGTAATCAAAGGATATCTAGAAGATGGATTGGCGGAAATGGTACCCCGGAATGAACTGCAAGGGGGTAGACGGACGTATTATCTCCCAACCCACTATGTGGTAGAAGCCCGGAAGGGCGGTAAATGATGCTGCTGCTATGTATCAAGGCGAATCCCTGAACAGCCAACTTTATACAGGGCCTAACATATACAGTACACTTATCGGCGTGTTGATCAGGTTCAGGGAAAACCGGATAGCATTCACATGCGACATCAAAGCGATGTTTCACCAGGTCCGAACGCTACCAAGAGACTCAGACTGTCTGCGTATATTATGGACGGATAAAACATTAACTCCACAGGAGATATGTCAACTCACATTGAAGGATGTGGACGTAATGCACATGATTGTCAGGATCTTCGGCGCTAAGGACTCGCCGGTAGCATGTAGTAACATGCTGAAGAAAACAGCGACTATGTGCGAAAACGAGTTCCCTCCGACAGTCATAGAAACCATCCGACGATGCTTCTACGTGGACGACGGATGCGCCGGTGCCGATAATGTTGACGAGGCATATCAGCTGGCGATGGGGATGGTAGAATGTTTAAAGAAAGGAGGTTTCCCTCTCGTAAAGTTCAGATCCCACGACAAGAAACTTATGGAAAAGTTTCCGGAGGAAATCAGACTGGACAACAATAAAATGTATTCCGAGGATGTGGATCACCGTGTACTCGGCATTGAATGGGACATAGAATTGGATGAATTCATCTTCAAATATAACCCCCTACCCAAGCCCATGACAAAAATGGGATGTCTGTCCATAAAGAGTGCTATATTCGATCCACTAAACTTCATATCCCCAGTAACATTGGCCGGAATGAACTTGATCAAGGAAATGTGGATAGAATGACTGGGATGGGACGAAGAACTCCCCCCACACCTCAGTGTCAAATGGAGAAAGTGGACGGAACAACTCGAACATCTACATCTTATGCGGATCCCTCGACCGTTCTTCCTCAATAAACTACCCACCGATATATTCCAGCTCCATACTTTCTCGGATGCTTCAAATACCGGAATCGGCGTAGTCACTTTCCTAAGAAGACTAAGTCAGGATGGAAACGGCGATACAAGCTTCTTATTTTCCAAGGCTAAGACAGTATCCGGGGAATTCGTAGCAACGATACCGAGACTCGAGATACAGGCCGCAGTTTGGGCAGTGAGACAGAACCACATGGTCATGCGGAACCTACGAATCCCCATCGAATCGCAACATTTCTGGGTCAATTCGAGTATTGTTCTCTACTACCTCCACTCACCATCACGGCGTCACACCACGTTTGTAGCGAACCGAGCCACGGAGATAAAACAGTGCACCGGCCGAGAACAGTGGCACCATGTGAACGGGAAAGAAAATCCAGCGGACTTATCAAGCAGAGGCGCCACCCCACGACAGCTCGGTAAAAGTAAACTCTGGCTCACCGGCCCGGAATTCCTACAGCAACCACAACTAACCTGGAGTACCCGATTCGATCCTGAACTCGATAGCGGAAAATACTCCGAAGACGACAAGGAGATCCGTAAAGTCCATAGAAGCGCCACAGTGGAGATCTATAGTTGTCTGACCGAGCCTGCAAAGGACTCGGGCAGGCACTATAATATTGCGACTATCACGCAACCAGCAGCGTCTTTACAACTATTGATAGAGCGAACCTCCTCAATGAGACGTCTCATCCACCACATCTTAACCCTTTGCAACTTCCTGCAGTGGAAAAACAACAAACCGATAGTCCGATGAAGTATACAAGAACTCATTATTGCGGAGAAGTGTATTATTAGATATGTCCAGAAAGAAAGTTTCCCCGATGAGTGGGAACAACTCAGTGCGGGCAAGACCTTGAAACCGGACAGTCCAGTCTACCAATTGAGACCAATCATGGGAGAAGACGGACTGATTCGACTGAATACCCGGATGGCAAACGCCCCGGTTGAATACGAAGTCAAATACCCAGCGCTTCTGCCCTGAACGTCAACACTAGCCAAGCTATTAATCCAACAGAGTTACGAGGAAAACCATCACGCTGGACAGAACTGGATCATGGCTAATATACGGCAAAGATATTGGATCACCCACATCCAGCAACTAATCCGGAAAGTGTTAAAACGTTGTTTTCCCTGCAGAAGATATCTAGCGCCACCACTCACACAAAGGATGGCCGACTTACCAGCCACATATCTACAGTCCGATTCCCACCGTTCTACGTAACCGGAGTAGACTGTTCCGGACCATTCACAGTCATCGAGCGACGATCCAACATCAAATGCTGGGGAGCCATCTTTACATGCCTTAGGTCTAGGGCAATCTACCTAGACATCGTGGTGAACCTTACGCAACACGCATTTATCAACACCCTGCGTCGGTTCGTGGCGAACAATGGAACATCTCGTCATATGTACTCCGATAATGGTACAAACTTCGTGGGAGGAGAAAGAGAACTCAGAGAGGCGATCGAAGGATGGTTCACCGAAGACACCGCATCCCAAGTCTGGAGGGAACACCATATACAGTGGCACTTCCAAACACCCTTAGCACCCCATACGAGTGGGGTATGGGAGAAGCTCATCGACTTGGTAAAACGATCCATGCGCGTCGCATTAGGAGACACCCGGGTAACCCACGACACCCTCCGCACAACATTCTGCGAGATCACGGCTACCCTAAACAACCGGCCCATCGTACCTATCCGCGATGACCCCACAGATCTGGAGCCTCTCACTCCTAACCATCTACTCGGAAGACCCAAAACCCATATTCAGCGATACAGGTTAAAAAGGGTCCCAGTGCCGCTCCGACTCCCGTAGATCTCCTCGGAATCCCTCCGTCGAAAGCCCGGCACCTCTTCGCCGACCAGCTGTGGCAACAACCCCTTCCGTTCCACAGGACCATATGCGACTTACCCGATGGTACGCCGAGCAGACCGAATGGATCCACCGCCAGAAACGGTCACCAGAGATGTGTCCGGCAGGATATAAAGAAGGATATCGAAACGAGAACATACTACGCCAAAGCCCAGCTTTTCGCGGGCTACCGGCCATGGCAAATATTCCCAAGCGACCGACGACTCGAGTATTACGCTGGCGTCCCGATTCCGATATTCTTCGGCCGGGAGATGCAACTGGAGGTATGCGGAGACTGCGGTTCGGAGCAGTGCTCACACGGTAGAAGAAATCGGGTTACCGATTCGTGCCTCCAGCTCCTCGGGATACTTTATTGTCCCTATTGCGCGACATCGGGCCACGATGTTTCAGTTTGTCCTATCCTTTATAACCTCTGCACAACTTGCGGTTTCCGTGGACATTCCGCTAGCCCCCGCTGTAATATAAAATGTCCTACGAAGGATGTTACCGCTATGGGAAATATGGTTATGTTCGAAACCTACGCAAACAACCACGTAAAGACCAAAGTGCGGAGAAGCGCTCAAAATATCGCACAAGAGATGGCGTGCGGGTACTTTTCGTTCCCGGAACGCCTCCATACGACAGCGACGCTACCATTCCATTACGTGGATCTGTTACTAAGCGCTGGATTATTCGGCCCATTCGAGATCCTTAGGCGTTTATATTCATATAAGGAAGAGTTCGGTGACGGAAAGTGGTTCCTAGAGGCACACACCACCGAGTTAGAAAGACGAACGGATATGATCCCGCTACCATCGAAAGGAAGAGCCGCCAGGAGACAAGCTGAAACGTTGCTCACGATGGATGTTGATGCTCCCCTACCAGCACTGGCTATCGATGAAAGTAGACGGGCGAAGAGGAGAAAGGCGTATCAGAGTAAGAAATAAAGGACCAGGATATTCCAGGGGCATTTATATCGAACATTTATTTTTATATATTTACATAAACTAACTCTAGGCCAAATTAATCAAGACTATGCAATATTAAAAAAAAGGGTTTTTTATATGGGAAATGACCTACGCAAACTCGATCTACCGATAGACCTCACGAAGGTCATTGGGGGGGACTGTTCGCGGTATTTCAACTTTTCTTAACGCGAGTTGAATATTTTTTGGATTTATTTTAAATGAATATTCCGATATCACTACTGGGTGCGGGAACATGGGATGGACTGGGGGCGATTTATGGGCGAATATTGGGGCGACTTACGGGGTACGGGACTCATTTCATGTATTTAAGGACCAGGGGTGGGAGGCAAAGTTAAGCAGTATTCAGGTTTGCCTGATTACTATTAGGCCTAGCCAACTTCCTGCTGCCTGTAGAGGTGGATTTGGTAACTCGCTAGGTCTAAAGGACAAGGACTGCCCTTAGCGGTCCCTGGCCAACAGCAGTTATTACGAGCCTGAATAAGGACTCGGAAAGTCTGCTGCTTGTGTCAGGGATTTGCGACGGGAACCGACGACAGACCCCTAGCCAAGCCGTACTGCTTTCCTGATGACCGATCCCTTTGGGGTTTGGGAAGGGTGGGACGGACACGCGAACGGGTCGACCGACTAACGGAGGAAGGGTTCGACGAGGACTGCCTTCCTGGAGTGGGTCCCACGACCGGCGTTAGTACGAGCCTGAATAAGGACTCGGAAAACCACCAACCGTTGGGGCTCACGACGGGCTGACAGACCCCTTGCCAAGCCATACCGCTTTCCTGATGACCGATCCCTTTGGGGTTCAGGAAGGGTGGGACGGACACGCAACGGGGTCGAAAGACAAAGGACTGGACTCTACTGGCCTACCGACTGTTCGGAGCAGCTTCTCGGCTGCTGAAGCGACTATGAGCCTGAATAAGGACTCGGAAAGCCTAGGTGGTTGGGTCCCTGCGATGAACCGACAGACCCCTAGCCAAGCCGTACCGATTTCCTGATGACCGATCCCTTTGGGGTTCGGGAAGGGTGGGACGGACACGCAACCGGGTCTACCGACTGGACCGACCCTTAGCCAAGCCGTACCGCTTTCCTGATGACCGATCCCTTCGGGGTTCGGGAAGGGTGGGACGGACACGCAACAGGGTCGACCGACACCGACACTATGGTACAGAGACTAGGACCGAGGGAAAATTGGGGAACATTAGTTAGGTTAAAATCTGAGCGAACAGTGGGTAATTAAATAATGTACTGTAGGGATTTATATTGTCGTGTTATATTATTGTGAATATTTGGTGTATATTGGTTTGGGGAAGCCCAACTTATTCTCAATCAAGGTTCAAATGTAGGGAAGTTACATTAAAGATTATAGCCAACCAATGAAACTTTTCTCAACCGCTATCTTGCATTTAAGAACGTATTCCTTCTCCACTACCAATATCCGGTGACTGGCCGGGATTCCGTGGTCTGAAAAGTTCCGCCTCCAGCATCGGCGTTTCCCCCCATGGTGTCGGGAATAACGGCAACAGATTATATTATTAAAAAATAATTTTTTGATGCAGCTTAGCGGCCGCAGCCAGAATTCATATTTTTGACTTATTCATATTTCTTCTCAACCTGTTTTGTGGAATCACAAATGGTGAATTACATGAGAAAATTCGAGTATCTCTTTCTCAATTTTCAAGGAAACTTATGAAAAATAATGGCTGGTGTTAGTAGTGGAAGGACCAAGTGGAAGTGCGACTAATTAGTTCAATAGTTTGATGTATTATAGGTGCAGGATTTACAGTATGAAAAAATAAAGTAGAAAACAAGCAATACAGCAGTATTTCATGGCCTACTTTTCACTTTCTCAATTCATTCATGTCATTGGGAAAAATATTTTGTTTCATAAACACAATTCGATTTTTCTAAATTTTTTCTAACCTTTTAAAAACTTTACACAGTGAACATTTTGAAAAAAAACCCTGGCTGTAAAGTTTATAGTTTTGGAGAGAATAGCGTGCCACTGTAACCTGCTCCTTTCCCTTAATTGTATTTCAACATTGATATTATATATTATTAATTCGCCGAGATGGCGAGATGGGACTTAAAAGCGTCAAGTCCCCACCCACCCTGTGGTACCGAACTATTGCACAAAAGGGACGACCAGGTAAAATATTATCCGTTAAATCAGTTTTTTTCATTATCCAGTTTAGCTATTTCGCCATTTAAGGTTGAAGGCATTTCCTCCTGTAGTGAATCAATATTATTAGTATTATCGACCTCAGCTACCTCCTGCATATTTGGCGACCTCGAATCTGTAGATTGTTCTTTGGGTTCCGTGGTTTCTACATCAGGTATATTGTCACTGATGCTATGGATACCAGCAGCAACCGGTTCTGGCTCTGAAGGTATAGAACTACAATCTTTCTGCTCAATATTACAACACTTTACAAGTTCCATGTCCATTAGTATATGCCGCTGCATCTCTTGCAGGGCGTTATCTAATGTGGCGACCTTCTTTACTCCGGTTTCAGGGACTGTCGGAATTGAAATCTTTGCAGACGGCGACTGAATCTCTTCCAAATCATCGTAATCAAATAACCTCGTTGCCTTAGGATCAGAGGTAACAGTAGCCATTGATGACGATCTATTAGGCCCTCCCTTGTCTAACCTTATAACTTTAGTTGAGGTGTCTGACTTTCCCATATCAACAGTCGAAGAAATGGTCTTTGTGCAATCATCTAGAGTTGTTAGATTAATATTATCATTCGATGGAATGGTAGATATTCCACAATCTGTAGTACCGGTTCCTATATTATAGTTATTAACATTGGGCTTTGGCTTACCATCCTTACCAACACCATCATCATCGTTTACTTGAACCTTTACGTCTAGACGAGGGCGTTTCTTCAATGGTTTCCAAGATAGTTTCGGAATATTCCCTTGCCCAATCTCTTCATAAAGTTTATAAATAACATTTGGATCACAAGGTTCTGCAGATAGATCACCCAAATTATCCATTGCAATTCAAAGTATTGCTGCACCGGCAGATCTGTATGGTCAATGTGTGAAATACGAGTTTGCAACTGTAAGCAAACATAAGCCAAAAATAGGATTTCCATGTGAGACCGTACCGTCTGACAGTCAGACAGTACCGGTAGTGCTGTAGTGTAGTGACAATGAATAGAATCAGCGAATAGCAGAATAGTGAGTGTGTAACAGTAACATACAAACAAATCAAGTACCGGTAGGCGTTTTTAAAGGTTACACACAACGCACAATCACTATCAGACTATATACGACTACACTCAGACGTCAGACACTACAGCACTACCTGACTACCGTACTGGGTTCCTGCCTTTTCTGTAGTTCTTACTTCAATTAAGCAATTCGTAGTTAACAAGCCTACTCTAATGTACAACGGTATCTACTGCGTCAATTTACTGCATGTACAGCATGCAGTACTGCAGTACTACATACTGACATTCTACTGTACAATACTGTATACCTATCCTGCGATTCCTGCTATCTGTCAGCCAGTATTTTAGTCTACCTAAACAAGGTCAAGATTCAGAGATTATTTTGATCCAGGTGGAGAGCGCAAATGGAGCATTTGCGCCGTGCGAGCGCATGGCCGACGGCGTTGGCCATGTGGTATTGTTCTAGAATATTACAGTATTATTAATGTCATGTAAAGTTAAAAGTTAAAGCCCATGTTGCTGATGGAAAATAACAAATGCCTACCTTGATTTTGTTAAGGTCGGTTTTGTTTATACTTGAAGGCTTACATATATAAGTATACATGGGCATAATATTCCAAATACTTTTGTTGCGCCTGTCGATTCGTATAAATCGACAGGCGCATAAACCCCCCCAATTTATATTACTTGTGTATTATTATTTGTGGAAGTAACACATAACCCTAAGCTGGTGGAAGTGGAGGTCTTTTGGAACACACCAGAGATACCAGAGAACATTATATAAATTATAATTATTTGCACTAAAGTGAATTCTTCTTGAAATTATGTGCAAAATTATCAACCATGCATACGAATCAGTAGTCATCAATAATAATATATACAGTATTCCACAACAATTAGTTATTGTAAATATATGTTAAATGAAACATTTTTTTGGTGGGGGAGGGGGGGGGGGGGGGTTGGTATTTGGTGGTGGAAGGGTCGGGGGCAGCCATATACTGTACTATAGCTGGGGTTGGGTAACTTGGGACTGAAATTGGTAACCGGAAATTGAATTGGTAAATAGAGATTGGAAACTGAAATTAGTAACCGGGGACTGAAATTGGTAACTTGTTACTGAAATTGGTAACCGGTGACTGAAATTGGTAACTGGGGACTGAAATTGGAAATATTCATTCAAATGTTGTGATTATGTTCTTAATAAAAATGACATTTTTTGTAATAAAAATAAAATATACATAAAAACTCCCTCCCCAGTGTTTGGTAATTTGTAGTAAAAGGAGGAAGAAATTATACAATTATGTTAACTAATATCGAATTATCCCATTACAGGGAGCCAACAACAGTTTATTTTACGTGATAATTTTCGAAGTTATTGAAGTATCATAATAAGCATATACTGTATATAGATTGTATTAATTGTAGGGACCTAAGTTCACTTGCACTGATATAAGATAAATTGCAGGTATGTAAGTCTAGTTTGCAGGTATATAAATTTACTTGCAGAGACGTAAGTTTACTGGCAAGGACTTGCTAGATCCTAAGTTTACTGGCAAGTATACTAGCTAGAGCCTATAAGTTTACTGGCAAGGACTTGCTAGAGCCTAAGTTTACTGGCAAGGACTTGCTAGAGCCTATAAGTTTACTGGCAATGACTTGTTAGAGCCTATACGTTTACTGGCAAAGACTTCCTAGAGCCTATAAGTTTACTGGGGAGGACTTGCTAGATCGTATACGTTTACTGGCAAGGACTAGCTAGAGCCTATAAGTTTACTGGCAAGGACTTGCTAGAGCTTATAAGTTTACTGGGAAGGACTTGCTAGAGCCTAAGTTTACTGGCAAGGACTTGCTAGAGCCTATAAGTTTACTGGCAAGGACTTGCTAGAGCCTAAGTTTACTGGCAAGGACTTGCTAGAGCCTATAAGTTTACTGGCAATGACTTGTTAGAGCCTATAAGTTTACTGGCAAGGACTTGCTAGAGCCTATATGTTTACTGGGAAGGACTTGCTAGAGCCTATAAGTTTACTGGCAAGGACTTGCTAGAGCCTAAGTTTACTGGCAAGGACTTGCTAGAGCCTAAGTTTACTGGCAAGGACTTGCTAGAGCCTATAAGTTTACTGGCAAGGACTTGCTAGAGCCTAAGTTTACTGGCAAGGACTTGTTAGAGCCTATACGTTTACTGGCAAGGACTTCCTAGAGCCTATAAGTTTACTGGGGAGGACTTGCTAGTTCGTATACGTTTACTGGCAAGGACTAGCTAGAGCCTATAAGTTTACTGGCAAGGACTTGCTAGAGTCTATAAGTTTACTGGCAAGGACTTGCTAGAACGTATAAGTTCACTGGGAAGGACTTCCTAGAGCCTATAAGTTTACTGGGAAGGACTTGCTAGAGCCTAAGTTTACTGGCAAGTACTAGCTAGAGCTTATAAGTTTACTGGGAAGGACTTGCTAGAGCCTAAGTTTACTGGCAAGGACTTGCTAGAGCCTATAAGTTTAATGGTAAGGACTTGCTAGAGCCTATAAGTTTACTGGCAAGGACTTGCTAGAGCCTAAGTTTACTGGCAAGGACTTGCTAGAGCCTATAAGTTTACTGGCAAGGACTTGCTAGAGCCTAAGTTTACTGGCAAGGACTTGTTAGAGCCTATACGTTTACTGGCAAGGACTTCCTAGAGCCTATAAGTTTACTGGGAAGGACTTGCTAGAGCCTAAGTTTACTGGCAAGTACTAGCTAGAGCTTATAAGTTTACTGGGAAGGACTTGCTAGAGCCTAAGTTTACTGGCAAGGACTTGTTAGAGCCTATACGTTTACTGGCAAGGACTTCCTAGAGCCTATAAGTTTACTGGGAAGGACTTGCTAGAGCCTAAGTTTACTGGCAAGTACTAGCTAGAGCTTATAAGTTTACTGGGAAGGACTTGCTAGAGCCTATAAGTTTACTGGCAATGACTTGCTAGAGCCTATTAGTTTACTGGCAAGGACTTGCTAGAGCCTAAGTTTACTGGCAAGGACTTGCTAGAGCCTATAAGTTTACTGGCAATGACTTGTTAGAGCCTATACGTTTACTGGCAAGGACTTCCTAGAGCCTATAAGTTTACTGGGGAGGACTTGCTAGATCGTATACGTTTACTGGCAAGGACTTGCTAGAGCCTATAAGTTTACTGGTAAGGACTTGCTAGATCGTATACGTTTACTGGCAAGGACTTGCTAGAGCCTATAAGTTCACTGGGAAGGACTTGCTAGAGCCTATAAGTTCACTGGCAAGGACTTCCTAGAGCCTATAAGTTTACTGGGAAGGACTTGCTAGAGCCTATAAGTTTACTGGGAAGGACTTGCTAGAGCCTATAAGTTCACTGGCAAGGACTTCCTAGAGCCTATAAGTTTACTGGGGAGGACTTGCTAGATCGTATACGTTTACTGGCAAGGACTTGCTAGAGCCTATAAGTTTACTGGTAAGGACTTGCTAGATCGTATACGTTTACTGGCAAGGACTTGCTAGAGCCTATAAGTTTACTGGGAAGGACTTGCTAGAGCCTATAAGTTCACTGGCAAGGACTTGCTAGATCGTATACGTTTACTGGCAAGGACTTGCTAGAGCCTATAAGTTCACTGGGAAGGACTTGCTAGAGCCTATAAGTTCACTGGCAAGGACTTCCTAGAGCCTATAAGTTTACTGGGAAGGACTTGCTAGAGCCTATAAGTTTACTGGGAAGGACTTGCTAGATCGTATACGTTTACTGGCAAGGACTTGCTAGAGCCTATAAGTTCACTGGGAAGGACTTGCTAGAGCCTATAAGTTCACTGGCAAGGACTTCCTAGAGCCTATAAGTTTACTGGGAAGGACTTGCTAGAGCCTATAAGTTTACTGGGGAGGACTTGCTAGATCGTATACGTTTACTGGCAAGGACTTGCTAGAGCCTATAAGTTTACTGGTAAGGACTTGCTAGATCGTATACGTTTACTGGCAAGGACTTGCTAGAGCCTATAAGTTTACTGGGAAGGACTTGCTAGAGCCTATAAGTTCACTGGCAAGGACTTGCTAGATCGTATACGTTTACTGGCAAGGACTTGCTAGAGCCTATAAGTTTACTGGTAAGGACTTGCTAGATCGTATACGTTTACTGGCAAGGACTTGCTAGAGCCTATAAGTTCACTGGGAAGGACTTGCTAGAGCCTATAAGTTCACTGGCAAGGACTTCCTAGAGCCTATAAGTTTACTGGGAAGGACTTGCTAGAGCCTATAAGTTTACTGGGAAGGACTTGCTAGAGCCTATAAGTTCACTGGCAAGGACTTCCTAGAGCCTATAAGTTTACTGGGGAGGACTTGCTAGATCGTATACGTTTACTGGCAAGGACTTGCTAGAGCCTATAAGTTTACTGGGAAGGACTTGCTAGAGCCTATAAGTTCACTGGCAAGGACTTCCTAGAGCCTAAGTTTAATGTCAAGGATTTGCTAGAGCCTATACGTTTACTGGCAAGGACTTGCTAGAGCCTAAGTTTACTGGGAAGGACTTGCTAGAACGTATAAGTTTACTGGCAAGGACTTGCTAGAGCCTATATGTTTACTGGGAAAGACTTGCTAGAGCCTAAGTTTACTGGCAAGGACTTGCTAGAGCATAAGTTTACTGGCAAGGACTTGCTAGAGTCTATAAGTTTACTGGCAAGGACTTGCTAGAGCCTATAAGTTTACTGGGGAGGACTTGCTAGAGTCTATAAGTTTACTGGTAAGGACTTGCTAGAGGCTATAAGTTTACTGGGAAGGACTTGCTAGAACGTATAAGTTCACTGGGAAGGACTTGCTAGAGCCTATATGTTTACTGGGAAAGACTTGCTAGAGCCTAAGTTTACTGGCAAGGACTTGCTAGAGCATAAGTTTACTGGCAAGGACTTGCTAGAGTCTATAAGTTTACTGGCAAGGACTTGCTAGAGCCTATATGTTTACTGGGAAGGACTTGCTAGAACGTATAAGTTCACTGGGAAGGACTTGCTAGAGCCTATATGTTTACTGGGAAAGACTTGCTAGAGCCTAAGTTTACTGGCAAGGACTTGCTAGAGCATAAGTTTACTGGCAAGGACTTGCTAGAGTCTATAAGTTTACTGGCAAGGACTTGCTAGAGCCTATATGTTTACTGGGAAGGACTTGCTAGAGCCTATAAGTTTACTAGGGAGGATTTGCTAGAGTGTATTACAGTACTTCAATTTGTTAATTTTACAGGGTGTAAATGTTAAGCAGACAGCTACACAGACCGCTAACTGAAATACATTACACATTAAGTACTTTCATAGTCCCTTTGTAGAAGCAACTTTATGGTATATGCCTACTGGGCATCGCAGTGTGAGAGCCGGGGCATTAACGCTGCAACAGGTGTCTGCTCCAGTTATTTCCAGCACCAGATGTCTGAATCAGACTTACATTATTATAGGTCAATAATAAGTACTGCACATATTTTAGTTTTAAGGGGGTATGGGGGGGGGGGGGGGGGGGTCGACGGAGTGAAAAATTTTACAAATTGCTGTTACGTAACTTATGGACGTCCTCTAACGTTCGGAATTGTTCGCATTCCTTTAAATTTATTCGCAACGCCATAAGATAGAAGAAGTTAGATATTTAGGCGCTGTTTTAGATAACTGCTTCGAGAAAGTAGGTGAAAAATATCGATTTAAACACGGAATCTTTCCAGATCTCGCAAGATTTGCTAATCTTTAATAAAGTAAATACAGTATCACATAGACTATGCTTGCTCTACTTGGTATGAAGGCTTAACTTAAATGAAAATTAAATTTCGTTAATACGTTGGACAATAAGCAAAAGCAAAGCAAGCAAGAGAGTTTCATTAACCATGTTTGCATGAGTTACAATTCACATGAAGCTGTGAGAAAGATTTCCAGATAATTTCGGACCTTCGTCCTGGTCATTCGGACCTTCGACATGGGATGATAAACAAATAAAAATGTTTGTTGCCTTTGACCCATGGAAACTTTGTCTTCCACAAATAAGGGGGGGGGGGGGGGGGGTGAAGTGTGACATACTAGTTATTGACCTTGTCGTTATTTTATTGAATGCGTTTAGGCTATTATTGCATCTAATTAATTTATAAATGTAATAATAATAAGGTTTGTTAGGGGATCTGTTGCTGGTGATCAAAAAAGGTAGAGTTGCCGATATTTCAACCAATGTATAATTAAAATTAATTATAATATACTAACAGGCCTTCATCAGGGCAGACAGAATGCTGGCTACCTACTGGGAAACTAAACTACTACAAATAGCACCAGCAACAGATCCTCCTAACAAACCTTATTATTATTATGTTTCCCCCGGTGACCTGGGCACGCGACTTTCTTTATAAATTTATAAATGTTAATGTATTTAAACCAATTTAATTACGTCATTATGATAATACTCGAAGAAAGGCCTACACCATCGAAGAAAGATTTCCACACATAAACGGAATGTCCCAAAAGGTTGAATTGTATTGGTGTTTTATTTATTCTAAAAGGTGTTTCCACACTATAAACTACAGTTCTTGACCGTAAACGAAGGGCCCACACATCTAGGACGAAGGTCCGAATGTGACGATGGTCCGAACTCCGCAACAGGAAGAATGTCCCAAAAAGACCCAAATGGCCAGTTTTGGAACTTCGCCCTATTCGGACCTTTGACACAATTTATTATAGACTTTATGAATAGTTATTTATTTCCCTTATAGGTACAATTGTGTACATGTTATTATGTTTCAGGGACAGCGTGCACTCGAATATCAGCAACCCGAACCTTCCTCCTTAACCTTAACCTTAATGTTTTGGTACAGAATTTTTCAAACTAGCCGGACATGCGAACAAACATAGCTCTACCCCACATCTCAATCAAACAAGCACACGATTATTTGATTGGATGCTAGCGTCATTTGGATGAATAAGAATGCCATTAGCATTCCCTGATTGGTTAAAAGGATAATGTTACGTAACGAAGAGGGTATGAGCTGCCGTCTTTATAAAGGTATTGAAAACGATCAACATCACAGATTAATGATTTCATAACACTCGCTGATACTATCCGATAGGAACAAACTTAAAATTGTGTTACAACATTATTTCCAACACAACAGAACCACTACAAATAAGAATCATGCCACACTCACGAGAATGGAAGCGGGATTTGGGTTGTCATAATGTAGCGTGGGTAAATGCACAAAATATTAAGTGCACAGAGGAAGAGCTTGAAAACAAAAAAATATTATTTACTGGCGACTCGCACACAAAAAGATTGCTACGGGAATTCATGGGCAATAACGATAACGCTAAATTCCATTATAACAAGGAACAGGGTACCTATATCGACGATTTGGGTCTTCATAAATCCGGCCGCATCGTGTACCATCCTCCAGCACGACAATATTTACCAACTGTAAAAGAATTTCCCGAACTAATTTCTAGTTTTGCACAGCCTGGCAAGCAGCCTTGCCTCACAATAGTATCTCTGGGGGGGAACGATTTATGTTCCAATTCCGTTACTGATGTTACAAATGCGCTAAAAACAGAAATATTCAACTTTCATGATGCCACTAGTTCCAAAATCCTCTGGGTTGAACTATTTCCTCGTATAAGATGCCGAACCTCCGCTTCATATTCTGCCGATCGTTTGGCCGTAAACAAAGAAATGCGTTCTTGGCTGAATGAAACCAATTACGGTTCTAGTCTGGCAGTAAAGGGCTTAGTCGAACCCGAAGATACCACAACTGTATTACAGAGAGATGGGATCCATCTCAATAGTAAATCTCAGGCTAAGTTTTACTATGCCCTAAAACAAGTACTGCATCTCGCTATCCTTTGAAGTTTTGATTCACATAATTTCCATTAAACAATAAAGAACAAAAAAAATAAAATAAAACAAAACGAAAACGAAAAAAACAATTGTAATCTATTTAACTTTCTATTGGTTTATGTTGAGGTTCCGATATAATGGGACTTGGCAATATTAACCTGTTTTGATGATCAGTATTTTTATTTAATTGTATGTATGGATGGCATTATATATGTAATAAAAAATAAAAAAATAATAAAAAAGGGAATTACATTTAAATTGTTATATTATTATATCCATTAAAATACTGTAATAACAAATATGTTCCTAATTTGAAGATAGACCTTGTTAAACCCAAACGGCCCTTTTAAGGGCCAAATATGCCAGTAATATGAGACAGGGTCCACAGTCAGCAAACTTCCTAAATATATTCGGTTGAAGTTTGTAAATCTGTACCCACTGGTGGGATAGGGGTTAACCACCCTGAGCTAATGTCTCTTTAACTTATAATAAATTAATATCACATAGGGATAATTTATAACTATATGATACAACTGGGTAGTAACAATGAAGTCAATCCCAATTCACCATGATATTATAGCTGCCTTAGGAAACACTAATATATTAATTATTATTTATTTTATTCATATTTATAATTATTAATAAATTTGAAGTAATTTTAGTTTTATCTAAGTATCCACTTTATTGGTTTCCGCTTACAGTTTGTCTTTGTTGTATTGCCGTTTACATACAAAATACTAGTTAATTGACAATTATTGTTCACTAATATTACTTTCACGTATTATTCATTAATTTGTGATGTAGGCCCTATATAACAATATTATGCTTCGGATAGAATATTCGAAACCAAAATATAAAACATGCCAGACTATGAGTGTAATATACATTAAGTAAAGTAATACTTACGTTATACTTAAGTAATCACTAAAATATATCAGATCACAGTAATACTAAATAAAGTGATTTCTTAAAAGTAATCACTATATTTACGTTTCAGAAATATAATTACATATAAGTTGGAATCAAATTCATCTACCGACAGGAGAAAGAGACCTATTAATTTGAGGGAGGGTTTAATTTTAGGTGGTTTGAAGGTGCTAGACGTATGTCGCCATTAACATGGATGGGCGTATTGTAACTAACTGGAGGGAAAGAATGTTTATAGTGCCTTTGGGAGCTACATAGTCAGACAAACGGCGCCACATCAATATTTGAACCCTGGGGGTCTCTGCCCTGAATGTATATTAATTCAATAGGTATGGCCCACGCACCTATGTGTCAGTTGGTATCTATAATATAATTTGTTGGGATTCCCCGAAACAATATACATAATATTTATATTTCCAAGTGTGACACACAAGTTGCTAGCTAGGTAACACTCTCCGTATCCCTTATTTATTCTTCAAAAAAAGTCCAATATTGCACAATATTGCACATAGTAATAATAATGATTTTAGAAAAGGAATGAAGAAACATCTATAAAGAATAATGAGACCAATACATAAATAATGAGCATGACTAGTTAAGATTATGCCGTAAGTAAATGAACAATATTACATAAATATTAAGAATGCTGTGCCTACTTGTCGACAAAATTGCGCCGCCACAACTCCCATGACATTTGCTAGATCATCCGCATTTCCAAGGCCAGTGTGCTTTTGGATGCGTCTCAAGAAAGTCATGGGCTGTGCACCATGCTTATTCGCTCCATGAGGGCGCCAAAGGCCAAAGCACAAGATTATGCACTGGCTGGTCCTCACGGTAAACGCAAAGTCCGGCGAAGCGGAGGCGGTTTCGTTCAAGTGTCAATCTAGGTGAAATTGAGGGAACACCTCCAATGTTGTATAGAGTCTGATCGGAGATGTGTTCATTGTAACTTGACACAATGAACCCGGCGTAGCATTCTTATGAAAGTGCCATCCAGAGATTTGGTATCCTCTGCAGTTGAGCCCAACATGGACTCCAGTTATTCATCAAACCGAAGTTAAGATAGATAATATTAGATTCTCTAGCGGTAAAAGAGGTATTAAAACAAATGTAATACTTTGAATATTACGTCTTTTGGATGGACTCCCGAGTCAATAGAATATCTTTGAATGTCATCGGCGCTGAGTGGGGTGTTCACGGGAGTTTTGGGATTTCTACGAAGCTCTTTACACAGGTTTACATCCCATGTACAAAGTTAAACAAGCGAATCGTTGCCGCTTGTCTAATGTTTCTTTGAACAGAAAACAGAAACAACTCTAGGATAAGGACACAAAACAAAACACTATGTTTTTCGAATTATTGCAATCACAAGGTGAAATTCCGGATATAGTTCATGTTGACTGTCGCACCACAGAATGCCCTACTTAATATCTTTCCAGATGTTACACTTCTTTCGTGCTTCTTTCATTTATGTCAGTGTGTATATCGTTGGGCGAAGGAAAATTATGTATTATTAATTTAATATTAATTATGTTTTTGCTAGTAAATTCCTAACATCAAGTTTTATTTAATTCATGATACATTGCAATTTCAATATTATATATTATACATTTTATTTACTATGTAATAATATATAATTATCTGTAACACTTTATGTTTACATTCTGACTGGCGGACAGTATGTTCCCACATTTTTTGTATTTTCTGGGAACATATTGTCCTGGAACATAATGTCTGGTAACTTACTGTCCGGGAACACAACGCCCGGGAACACACTGTCCTGTTGTCATAAATTTTGATTGCCTCGAATGTCTGCCGATATCTGCAAAGATTATACAATGAATTCAGCACCACGAGAATTAAAACAAAGGAAAACAAAAAAATTATCGGCAAGAAAACTTCCATTACTAATATCAAACTATAATAAATAAAAAAATAACAAAGTAATCATCAGACGCAATAGCTACATTATTTGAAGTACCAATCACTTTATATAGATCCTCATGACCCAGGTTAGAGTTACATGAGACTTTTAATTATAGATTTGGCCTGACCAACGCACCATAACCCAAAAACAACCAAAAAACTATTTTATTTTGTATAATTCGTTAGAATTATTACCAATGTATATTGTAGTACCAGCTGCCTCTAGGTATAGTACCAATTTAATTGCTAGGCGATTAATGCTACGGTCCCTAATGCCTTGTCATGTAGTAGGCCTACGAAGGTGATGTGTACAACACATGAAATAAAATGAGAAAATATAATTATTACCTATCAACACGCCAGTTCGCACCGAGAATAATGTTTTTTTGAACTCGCAATGGTAATGCTTTTAATCACCTTTGACTTGTATTATCTACAGTGTATGTACAGAAATAAAAATGACAGATAAACGACAAAAGGCAGCGCAGGACATACTTTCATAAATAGACAGGTGTGCACTTTTAGGGCTTATCGGCTTGAAGCTATAGTATTTGCTACTACCCGTCGGGGGAGGTTGTTCTTTTGAGATTTAGTTGTTGAACTATGAGATTAATTAATTTTCTAATTAATAATTACTTGACTTATATAATTGATCTAATTTCAATCCCATGAGGATATCTCTGTCCTATCAAATTAATATTATGAGCGCAATTTTCAAAAACCGTTGGCAATACGCCATATAAGTTTTGTTTAACTTATATATGAATTCTTATAGTCGGATTCCTATCTATAGTAAGTGTTGCTTCCATTAAATACTATTTCGTGCTCACTTTTCCAGGAATATTCAGTCAGGGAATACGAGGGAAAACTAAAAAAACTTTCACAATAACTAAATTTCTTAGCATATCCATCGTGTCACATACTTTTATTGACAAAGGCTACTGACCGAACACATTGCTCAATTGACCGGATACGTTGACGGGACGCATTGACCATACCCATTGACCGGACCCATTGCCATTTAAAACAGCAGGTTTGTAATTAGCAGATTACAGAGGCGTTTTGGGGGAACCAAAACAATAAACGAAAGTTAACATATTACAAGATTATGGATATTACTTAATTGTGGTAATTAGGGTCCGGTCAATAATACACAAGTAAAATATAAATCAAATATAAGCTTCAATACGGTATTTAGACGGTCCGGTTAATAGGTCAGAAGCCACTTCTACTTTTGTTTACTTAATAACGGCCACAACAATAACACTGAATAAAATATCTTTGTCAAACTATGTGTCCTATATTTCTCATACATTAGTGTTTTGATTAGAGACAAAAAAAACGCAGCCATCTGTCATCATACATTTTGTTAGAAATCAAAAGAAACACAAATGATATAGATAATAATACCAGTCCAGCATTCTACGGAAATGGGTATAATTTATATAATAAATTTATATAAGGTGTATTATTAGTATTTCTAGCCAATAAATATGGCGTGCCCTGTTGAACCCCGCTGATTCAATCGCTCCTAAGCGGTATTGCGGCAAAGAACAAAACAACATGGCAGGAATGCAAAGTATCTGGTCGGCTCTGGATCAAATAACTTCAGTAATGTTATTGACAGCTCAAACCAGTGGAGGCCATTTCCAAAACCCGGTTTTCCAGACTTCATGGCACACTACTTTCTTTGTCGGTGTTTCAGGGAATTGAGTGAGGACTGAAAAGTGGAGAAGCAATGTGATTGGTTGCCATCCTGGGTAGCCAATGGTGCATCTCCTTTAAGGATCGCTATTGGCTATTTAGTTTTTAAGACTTAGCAATGACATATAGGCATTATTACTTTTCAGCGTTTTATATTAACATTCAAAGTCTCTCAGTTTCAATTGCATTGTATTTATTAGGCTATTTCGTCTAATAAGTGTTTAGTTTTATTATCGAAATTGTTAAATTTTGTTATTGTTTAATTATATTTCATTGTTTTTATCATTTTGATATTTTTATCATTGCTATTCCTCGATTATCTCCTGATTCAACTCAAAGTCAAACGAAATGCAAAAGGCAGAAAGGTTAGTTATCGTTTCCATTACCATTGTACTGTACCGTAGTAGATCTACTTTAGGCGCAATTTGTGTCGAAATTAGAATTAACTTTAAATCAGCATGATATAGATAGACTTAGTTTTAGGCATAGCTTCTCTAGCATTTAGGCCTGCAATTCAATATAGTGAATCTACTTTTTCAATTAACAACAATTTTATTCATTTTATTCAATTTAGAATTTAGATTCAGTTTTTATTAGGCTTATGTTTTGTAAATATAGTTTTTGTATATAAATTTACATTTCAAGCAATCTAGGCCTAATGTTTCCACTGTTAATAAGTGATTGTAAGAGACATCGCTAGGTCTTGTTTCATTGGGAGGGGTGCTTTTATATAATCAGCATGGGGCGCACGCGCACCTATACATTGTTAGGCCTATGCCACGCACAAGCATAGACAAAAGTGTTTTGCGCTTATATTAGCCTAGGCATATCACCATTATTGTATTGTTGCGCACTCTGTACTTTTACCACCTGTCTGCCTGTTAGTTGATACTTTGAAACATTATTAAAACACATTCATGCATTACTGTATGTAAAATTAACAGGGTATTTTTGCCAATATTATTTAAAGTTTTTGATGTCTAAAATGTCTGCTGAAATTTATAGTTAGTTTCTGCCGCATTTTATTTGAATGTAATTTTGACAATAAACCTACTCCTAAATATCACCTACGTATTCGTAGTTTGCATTATTATTGCAGACTTTATTTATGATGAACCCCTTATGATGGATGAACTTATTACCATTTATTAAGTATGTTAAAGAATAGCTAACAAACTTCAGCTTGCTTGGATGGATACACGTTGTTTAATTTAATTGTTGCGGGTGGGTTATTATTGTTGTTTCAGAGAGGGGGTTGGGTGTTTAAAAATTATTCAAAGGGGCGCACCAGTACAATGTTACACGTATCTAGGAACTGAATGTTGCCAGTGACACAGTGTGGGATAGGAATTTTTAGGCTCTAAATTTCAGCAGTTAAGTATGTAGTAAGTATGTAGTAATATTATCATTTAAAAGTTGTTTTGAATTAAATTAAGAAGCACCTAATGACGTAATTCTAATTTTTGGTTGAAGCAGTATTCCGTCACCCACGCCCCTCAATTGCACTCTTACTCAGGTCCAATGTAAATATTGTGAAAATTAATATCCTATAATTAATAATTACATTTACTCGTAATTTGTAACCATTGACATGAATTACCAACAAATACTTCTTCCAAAACTTGGGGTAATGTAATTGAATGATGTAACCTTTGACTCGCTTATGGTAATTTTCGACTAAGTATTTTGTAACCTTTGACATGCCATTTTCGAAAGAGCAATTTTGTTACCTTGGACACGTTGTAACCTTTGACTTTTTGTAACCTTCGACGCGGAATCTTGTACCACCACATTAATTATTTGTATACAGCCCAAAATTCTGAAATTAGTTTGGAATTATTACTGTTGCATAACTATTAAATATTCAAATGGAACATCTAAATGATAATTAAAATGTAAATAAATATAAACTATACCGGTACTAACCACTGCACTGCAGCAGTTATTGCAAAAACACATTTAATTATGTCTATATCCAGCCTTCCACTGTCACCAAATAAATAAATCATTTTATTTTTCCTAATTCTAATTAGCACACTTTATTACTTGATAAAACGTACAGTATAGTTGAAATAAATTAATTATTTAGTACATATATTTTAAAATATTGCGGTTTTATTTCGTTTGATTGTCATATGTGTATAGTTTATGTATGTTGTTGTTACGAAATTGAAGAGTGTACAGGTGTATTCAATTTTACCATTAATTCAGTTAATATTTATTTATGTTCAGTTTGTCAATTTAAAATTTTATTTAATTTAAATATTATTCACACAGCACATATCTTTGACGGCGCTTTTTATCTAGCACGGCTGAGTGCAAATTTTAATGATCAAATTCAATTAGTGTTTAACTTTATTACCTTTAACGAATATGTCATTAAACTAAACAATTTCAATTTCAAGTATTATTTGATATTTACTCGCACTGCAAAAACTTTATCATTATCTTAATTTTACAGATTTAATCAGACGTCGTTTATGGATTGATTTTACTCTCACGAACACACATATTCAATGGAGAATCTACAGTATATTTGGTGAGTTTAAAATGACTATTTGTAATTAGGTACTATTTTATTTTTATACATACAAAATTGCAATGTTCAAGAGTTAATATGCTGATCGAAATTATGAATTTAGGGATAGGAGCAGGTTCCAGTAGCACGTTATTTTAACCAAAGCAATGAAACAAAATAAATAGTAAGTATATACAGCTAGACTGTTGTTGCTAATTAGTACCAGTTGCCTGGGCCGTTAACACTACGGTAGTACCTGATGCCTAGGCGGTTAATACTACGGTAGTACATGATGCCTAGGCGGTTAATTATACAGTAGTACCAGTTGCCTAGGCGGTTAATACTACGGTAGTACCTGATGCCTAGGCGGTTAATACTACGGTAGTACATGATGCCTAGGCGGTTAATTATACAGTAGTACCAGTTGCCTAGGCGGTTAATACTACGGTAGTACCTGATGCCTAGGTGGTTAATACTACGGTAGTACCTGATGCCTAGGCGATTAATACTACGGTAGTACTAGTTGCCTTGACGGTTAATTATACAGTAGTACCAGTTGCCTAGGCGGTTAATACTACGGTAGTACCTGATGCCTAGGCGGTTAATACTACGGTAGTACATGATGCCTAGGCGGTTAATTATACGGTCGTACCAGTTGCCTAGGTGGTTAATACTACGGTAGTACATGATGCCTAGGCGGTTAATTATACGGTCGTACCAGTTGCCTAGGTGGTTAATACTACGGTAGTACCTGATGACTTGGCATGTTGTACTACGGTAGTGGGTCTACTACTTGGTAGGCCTGCTCAGTGGGTGGTATAGAGATGTCGGAACCTAATAGGAGTTTGGGACTTGGTACTCAGTGGGCATTATAGAGATATTGAAACTCAATAGGATGTATAGGGGCGTGGTACTCAGTGGGCGTTATAGAGATGTTGTAACTCAAAAGTATGTATAGGGGCGTTGTACTCAG
>JAUCBJ010000485.1:0-17258 GCA_032718475.1 Nemertoderma westbladi | reverse complement strand
CAGATTGTAAGAGATTTCTCGGCATGGCGACATACCTCGCAAAATTTTTGCCACACTTCAGCACTATCACCACACCTATCCGTGAACTTCTTAAATCCAATACTATATTTTACTGGACTGATACATGCCAACATGCGCTTGACACTATAAAAGTTATGCTTACAACTGCTCCTGTATTGAAATTGTTTAATACAAACTACAAGACTTATATACAATGTGATGCATCTCCAGTGGGTTTAGGTGCAGTGCTTCTACAATCGACTGAGAGAGCTGCATCTAAGGTCATGAGTAGTTTAAAACCAGTTGCATTTGCTAGTCGCTCTCTTACCAGTACTGAGACTCGTTACTCTCAGATTGAGCGTGAGACTTTGGCAATTGTATTTGGAATCACCAAGTTTCGTCAGTATCTACTCGGACGCCATTTCATTGTGCTATCTGATCACCAGCCTTTGCGATCAATCTTCAAGAAATCTATTGACCAGTGCCCTCCACGGATTGGACGTTTCTTAACTTCATTATTACCATATGCTTTTGATGTTGAATTCATTCCAGGAAAGCATAATCTCATTGCAGATACCTTATCACGAGCACCTTTGAGTAATGTCCAGCCTACACAGCAGGAAATACCTGATATATTTGTTAATCTTGTACTGGAATCACATTTGGTGGATATCAACCTCCTGGCTACTGAGACTGCTATGTGTGCTGAACTATCACGGGTTATGGATCGACTACACTTTAATGACTGGAATGCATTATCTGCCTCAGAGTCTATTTTTTATTCAATTAGACATGATTTGAGTACTGCTGTTGTTAATGAAAACACCATCTTATTATACAACAACTGCATTGTTGTACCTGTTACTTTACGTCCAATGTTAATAAAACTCGCACATGAGGGGCACCCTGGTATTACAAAGGTCATAGACCTACTCCGTGCTAGTGTCTGGTGGCCTGGTTTGTCACAGGCAGTGCGGCATTTTGTTTCAGTTTGCCACTATTGTAGGCTATCTAGCGATTTGCCTCCACCACAACCATTGCACCAATCTGCATCATACCATCCCTGGGAGCAATTGGCTATTGATGGTGTCCATATCGAAGGGCGATTGTGTCTCAGTATCATTGATTATGGTTCACGCTACATAGACATCACACCGCTGCCATCGTTATCTGCAACCCGTCTCATCCCTCATTTGAATACAATATTCGCAACTTTCGGGTTCCCATTATCATTGGTTTCAGATAATGAACCAGTATTTCGGTCCTATGAATTTAAAGGATATTTACAGAGTATTAACTGTAAGCTGGTGGAAATTTCTGCACGCTATCCCCAGGCAAATGGCATGGTTGAACGTGTTCACCGTACAGTGAAGAAGATGATGCGTGCAACTCCTAACTCTAATGCGGGCTTTCAAACCCGACTATCTACCGTTATCTTTACTCTCCGTAACACCAAGCATCGAATTACTGGTGCAATCCCATCAAGGGTCCTGTTCGAACATTTAGCTACCAATCTTCGTACGAGGTTACCCTCACTCCCACTCATGTCATCTCCTGACACTTATCCAGGCTATGAACAGCGTCAACAGAAGATAAAGAGTGATCACGACTTTACTCATCGGGCCAAACCATTGGAGCCACTTGCAGTTAATCAACCGGTAATGGTTAAGAAATTTAACGCCCCTGGGTATGGTTACAGTGGTCATCGGGTCATGGAGACCAATGGTCATAAGGTTGTATTACGTGGTCCAGATGATCGCATCAGTACTAGGAATCGTAGGATGTTGAAACCTGTTGTTGCTGAACATGTGGGGGACTTTCAATACCCTTACCAACTACCTATAGCTGTTCAATCCGAACCAATTGGACAGGAACCACCACAACAGCTTTCACCAAGGGGAAATGTAACTAGACCTGCCCATATTGAGAAGGGGCAGAGCAAACTGCACCCACCTAGTGAAGTCGTTGAAACGATGGAAGAGAACCAAGTGGAAGCTCAAACAGCTAATAAACAATACCCTCATCGTGAACGTAAGCAAACTCAATTTTATGGGGTTTTTGATAGAATGGAAGAGAACCAAGTGGAAGCTCAAACAGCTAATAAACAATACCCTCGTCGTGAACGTAAGCAAACTCAATTTTATGGGGTTTAAAGTGACTATAAACTATAATATGGAAGACTTTGTTTTCTGTTGGTGTTGGTGTTGGTTTTTTTTATTTGTCTTATGTTGGTGTTGGGGAAGAGAGTAGTGTAGTGGTTATACATTAGGCCATGGCTATGACGGCATTGATATAGCACTAACAGACTGATGATTATATATATCTGGCTGCATACTACAATATCCCCATTAATTCTGCTCTAGATGCAAAAACGAACAGCCCTTAAAAGTAAATATCAAACTTACTCATAGAAAGTCCATGTCCCTGAGGTAATAATGAATGATGACATGATGTTGTTGAAAACGAGAGTTGCAAGGTCAGCTGACTGATCTAAAGGTTGTGCACTACTAGCAAAATCATTCAGGTTAAACATCACAAGTGCTGCTCCAGAACCACATGATATTGTCAGAGCTCGGGCGCTAAATGAATAAAATAAATATACAACAACAATAAATAAATAAATATAACATATCATAAAAACTATATTCGATTTTAATATGAGGCATTATAATATATAGAAAATTTACATCAAAGAATAATGCGAGACGAGTTTAAAAGTAAAACAATGTAAAAGAAGTAGATTCGGATCTGCCCATAAAGACATAGAGGGACTAGGCCGGGCCTTAACTCACCCATGTTCTCATTTGTTCCTCTATGCAAAGTATGTTAGAGACTTTACAAAAAAATGGAATTAATATTTTTCCTATCTTAAATGAATTTATCGACTATCAAAAATAAAATCAAAATTTGTGCACCTACTTTTTACCCTTTTTTTGCTAAATATAAACTTAATTATTGCTGGCTTTCAGAATTCATGTTTCATCTCAAAATCGAATACCGGAGTTATTTTTGTTTTATGCATCTTTATATGATCGAGAAATGTGATACAATGAGTATATGATACTAAATGAATAAATCGGACTAAATTGTACTAAAGAAGTAATGTTCTGGTATGGACAGAACTGGTTGTGCTACTCAGCCAAACTACCCAGCCAAAATTGTCTGAAGAAAACTCTACTTTTAATTTTCTATTCAAAATAATAATAACCTTGATATGTCATCATCTGCGGGACCTGTCGGAAGGCTTGTGTATTCCACACTGTTCCAACTTGCAGCGTTAGTATAATTCCCCTCATCAAGGATTGCGTATAGGCCAGTGTGATCACCATCATATATGATCCATCTGCGTTCAAATAAATTTATTTTATATAATAATGAAATTATAGAATTTATAATTATTTAAATTCAGATAAAAAAAAAAAATTATACTATATTTTCTCATGTAATACGTAAAATCACATTCTTATTGGTGCATTTTTTTGCTTGCATCTTTAATATAAAAATATTTCAAATGAAAATTGTATTATAAACAATAATGATTTAGGATAAAATTAAAATCTTATTCATGATTTTGTTATCCATGGGGCCACCATCCCCTTCAGAACTCCACAGAATCCACCTATAGAGTTTAGCTCAATTTGCTTTGGCATCCAGTTTCCTCTACTGGAGAAGCTGACTATGGGGTTCTCCGAAATGAAACTTGAGCCTCTGGCTGAATGGTTAGAGCGTCAGACTTCCAGCCCGGAGGTGACCAGTTCAATCAAATCTGAACGTCATTGTCGACTTTGTAAAGCTGTATCCAACAAATTTCGAGTGCATTAATGAGTATGACTAAAAAAAGCATAAATAATGCCATTTATTAAAATATAATAATATATTTACCTTCCACACTTGACTTCTATACTGGATACCAAGTTGTTAGTAGATGTATGAGTCATCTGCACAGTATTAATATCCCCGTTGACTTCCATATGATGACCTTTAAAGTCCTCGTCTGTCCAGAATACAATCCAAGGGCTCGGACAGTTTCCAGTAGCTTTGTGTTTTGTCCGCCGCACTGCTGAGAGTTGATTAGTTCTCACAGGCCAGAAAGAAGTTATCCCAGGAAATAAGCCAGGACATAACTTTCGACTATTTCCAGTGTAACCAGCGAGGCTATAATAATAATAACAATAATAATAAGCTACTACTACACTACTTTACTTTACCACTACTTTACCACTTTACAATAGTAAAGTGGTCTATTATTTATCACTGCTTGACATTCTTTTAGAACAGTTTCCAGTTCATTAAAATGTCAAAAATTATGATCTTAAAATTTTCTTGAGTACAGTCTTTACAAGACCAACAAGAATTTCCCACAACCCACCCCACCATGGGGCTCTCTTTGGTATGTGATGAAACCGTATTCTTATCTTGCAGAAATATAACTTTACTTTTTTTGCATTACAAAAATCTTTCATGCCATTAATATTATCCTCTTTATCTAAAGTATTGTAGAGTTCGCTGAGTTCATCATTACCAGCTACGTAGTTTGAAGCATTGGTCAGAAATACACAATGATGGGGTCGAATATACAGCACAATGACATTTAAAGCATTGAAGAAAGGCATTAGCTGATAAATCAGAATTTAATATTAATAATTTCTGTAAACTAATAAATGCACGATAGATTTATTACATACAATACCACACAGGAAAATGTTTTAGCAAAACGTTTGTTAATCAATTAGTAAAATACTAGCACCAACACCACCTGTCACACAAAGACACCTGGTGTCCCAGTGCCGTCGTCCAGCCCGAGCCTGCTACGCCATTTCGTCCGCGACCCTCTAAGGCAATGGGAAGCCCCGCGTACGATAGCCAGCTGGACCCGGGTACGGACCCACCCCATCACCATGCTGTAGGGTCTCCCCCACGTCCGGTGGAGCTTCTGGGCAATGGTCCTGAGGAGCTTGTCCGCTTGGGCGGCCAACACTCCGTCGCAGGAGGCAATGTATGGCGAGAAGTCGCCACGCCGCTCCCAGACTGCGTTGGAGTAGAGCCGCTTCTTCTCGTCTTCGACTGACTCGAGGACTGACATCGGGGAGCGCCCCGCATAAGACCCGGCGTCAAGGTTAACCAACCTGATGTCGATCAACGCCTGGGTCTGCGGGTTAAACGCCCCCCGAATGCCCACGTCACACCGAAGACCAGAAGCTCCGTCGACCCCCTGCTGCTCCCGAACGACCGGCTCGCAAGTAACATTGCGGGGCCCGAATGCTGCTGCCGCCAGGTCGCCCACAACGTCCCGTAGCTCATTGTGGCGCTGGATGACGAGACTTCCTTTCTTGCAATTTAACCCGTGGTTAAGATCGAAGGGGGCCCTGCACCCATCGCACTGGCTCGGAACCGAGGCGAGGGGCTGACCATAGCGGATGGCCACCGCATCCTGGAACTCACGAGGAGAAAGGTCGAGGTGATGCTCTGCATGGGGGAGACAGGAAATCCAGCCGCTGGTACGGTAGTCAACAGCTTGTGGTACTGTGCGTCGTCGGGTCTGTGACATGTCTTCGATCGCCTCCTTGAACCCGGTGTCCTCCCGTGCAAGCTGTAGTGTTCGCCCCACTTTGCGAGCCCCCTGAAGACAAGCGAGGTGATCTACCAGGGAGAAGGGTTCAACCCCGATGATTGCCTGGCTGGGGGACCGAGTTCCGGCCCGGGATGTGTCGTAGGAAGGAGTAGCTTCCACTATAGGGTCCCATAGGCCCATCCCTCCTATGTGGGGGGACAAGGAGAACAGCCGGCGTTCGTTAGCAGATATTTCGCCTCCGAGTAGGGCTGGCAGAAAACGCTGGGCTATGGCCTCCTCGAGGATTCGGAATTGGTCGCTGCAGTTTAGTGTGACCCGCTGAAGGTAGGCCCACTCCCTCTGGAGGGAGCAGGCCATGGCCGCAAACGCAGCCTGCGGCTGTTCGGCTACCATCTCGGACAGCTTGTCTACTACGTCGACCCATGCAGGTACCTTGGCCCCCACGAACGCCGTCCTGTCAGACACTCCACCCAGGAAACCCCCGAGGAAGCGGTGGCCAGTAACCACGTTGATGGAGTGGCCCGTGAAGATCCGCTTGGCCTCCTCCATAAAAGCCGGCGCCACTACCAGGTAGCTCTTGGATGGTTCCGGCTTGTAACCAAGTGCTGGGCCGTTGGCTTTGAGGTGAAGGAACCACTCCAGGACGTCCACGAGTCTCCCAGCACCAGCCGAGTCGTCCGCAAACCAGTTCTGTCGCGTCTTCGAGGAACACAGGCATCGGACTAGTGGTAGGGCCCCTGTTGCGTAGAACAGCATGGCGAGCGGGTCCCCCTGTATGGCTCCCTCCTCGCTGAATAATATCGCATCTGTTCATCTCACAACCAATATACTGTATCCTCGGTAACAGTTGAATAAGAACAAGGAACACATTGGCAATAAACGGCGGGCGTTCCACAGCGCTGCCACCCTATTCAGTGAGTTGAATGCGTTGGAGGCGTCTACCAGGAGTACCCCCCAACCATCATCGGCCCGCTCCTCGAAGATGTTGGCCATCGTGTGGGCGGCGGCCTCGACTCCCGCGGACGTCCCGGCTGATAGCTGCTCAGCCCCGCAAGTTGTTGTTACGTCGTCGCCAGTAGTCTGCGCCATGGCTCGTGCCATGATCCGGCGGAGGCATTCGCCAATCCCAATTGGGTGCACTCCAGGGCACTTATCAAGGGCGATGAGCCGGCCAGACATGAGGGCACGTGTGGACTCCCACGGGACTACTGAGTTCGCCAGACTGCGAGTGATGCCTGCAATTCCCTCGAGTAGGCGTTCGCTGTGGGCCCCGTAACTTAGCAGAAAATCCTGCCAGCAGGTGGAATCAGAACCGCCAGGTCCCGCCCCGCCGTGGAGGTGGCGGACAGCCGACTCTATATGGGCGGCCGTTATGTCGACGTCAACTCGCACCGGTAGCTCATCTTCAAGATCCAGTAGAGAACCAACCGGAGGTGCCGCCACTGAGGGGTGTTTACTTCTGAGCACGTCCAGGACATTTACCTTGTTTCCCCCAACCTCCACGTCATTGCTGGGCTCTAGTACGCCTCCAGAATCCCGGCCCATCACCCACCGTGCAGCGCTTCGCACTTTTCCCTCAAGCATAAGGCGGGTAAACACACGGATCGTGTGTTCCTTCTCATTGTCCGGCGGCTGACGACTGACCCGATGGCCAGAACCAAACTTCTTAGAGCATCGCTCCACCTCCTGGAGGGCCTCCATTTGGCCGCCTTGCCAAAGACCGATTCTTCGGGAGAGGAGACGGCGGATGTCGGCCACCTTTGTTACTTTAGGGTCGCGATGGAGTAGAAGCGAGTCCGTGAGTAGTAAACGCTCTGAGCGGGCATTTGCCACATTGTGTTGCAACGCCGACTGGAAGGCTGTTGCCTCTGAGGCCAGCAGCTCAACAAAGTCCCGCCCCAATGCACCACCAGGCAGACGGCATTTGGACCCGATCAACTGAGTAGCGCGCCTCCACTGGTGTAGTAAGAGATCCGGGGCGGCCCCCTTTCCAACCAATGCGGCCCCGTAGGCCCTAGTCATTAAGTCCTGTGGGTCGGGGTTCGTTTGGTTCTCGGTCGCTGATGCGCCCACGTACTGCCAAAGGTCGTGGTGTCCTGGGCAGCTGCCCTGGCAGTTGGGGCGTCTGTGGGTTTCACTGAGTGACGAGGACAGTCGGGGACAGGGTCTGTGGGCGGAATGTGGCCGTCTTGGTTGATGGTAGACTGGCTGGCGTCGTTGTCTCCGTTTCCTGACTGAGGTACCAACGTTTCGCTTAGTGAGTCGAACGAAAGCTGGCTGTTTGAACCAGTCCGTTCCATGGTGTCCAACGTCTCGTGCGGGGAGGAAAAGTTTATCGGAATGGGTGGTTGCGACAGCGGCGACAATGTGTGAATGTTGGAAGTGAACTCGTTCCTGCATCCTCCGGTGAGAAACTGTGCGCAACTGATACAAGGACGCCGACGTTTGTGGCAACCACACCACCCCGTTATGCAACTACCATCAGGGGTGGTGCCACACTGGCAGCAGCGTTGAGACCCTTGTGACATCCCAAACAATACACCACAGAAACAGGTTGGCCACTGGCGTCCGTGGGCGAAATATACAGGCAATCCAATACTATGTAAGCATGAACACAGACAGACAGGCAGTAGGCAGTGTAATTTGCAGCAATGTATTTATTGTTAGCTGATAAATCATTAGCTAGTTCTAAATTAACCTTTCGTGTTGAACAACAAGTAAATAGGCAAACATAAACTTTTGACTTCTCTCTACTAATACGATCATTTATTACCCATAAATGTCCCGTGTAATCCATCCCAACAGCAGGGTAAGGTACATCAGCATTCCAGTATTCTGCACTATGTACTGATGTAGGCTTTGTCAGTACCTACCGGTTCTAAGTGATATTGCAGTAGCCTATTGGCCCCTACCAATTTTACAAATCTATTAAATCAACATGCCCGCCAACAAACAGAAAAAGAAAATCCCCACGCCTATTGAACTCGTCTCTCACTCAAGCGGATCCGACAATGAAACTGTTAATGAGAAATCCTACGAGGCGCTTCTATCCACCATTAAACGGCTAACCAACGAAGTCGGTGAACTTCGTAGCGATATTAAAACCCTCCGTGATGATCAAATGAAGTCCAATGACATTATTCCTGTAGTGAGCAGCCTTGAGCAACGAACGGACGTTCTCGAGAGTGACCTCACTTCCATTAAATCTGTCGTATCTGATCAGGCAATCGAAATCGCTAATCTGAGTCAAAGGAACGACGAGCTGGAGCAGTACGGTCGGAATTACAACCTCGTATTTTATGGAATAAAGGAAAGCGAAACAGACGATGCGGCTGCTATTCAACATGTTCTTAATAAAATCGATGTTAAGCCATCGCCTCGGTAAGAAAAAGACAGGCCCACGCCCAGTTATAGTTCGTTTCATATCGCGAAACAAGCGAAACTCGTCTATCCGAAAGAAAAATATCCTATCCGACGTGCAGAATAGAGGAGATAAGGTTTACGTAGCCGAGAACCTAACACCACGACGCACTATTCTTCTAAAGTCTCTAGTTGACATGAAGAAACAACGAAAGATAAATTCCGCATACTCCTACAATGGGACTGTTATGGCTAAGCTGACTGCTAACTCGCACCCAACGGCGATAAACTGCCTCGAGGATATCAATCGTCTAACTAACACTAACCGCATGTAAACATTAAGTCGTTCATGTAACACAACATCTATCCATCTATTAAAATCTATCATGTTTCTTTCCCTCGTCTGTGTAAAACTAGGCCTAATTAGAGTTGTAAATTCATGTAACATAACATTGTAAATCATAATCATGTTTCTTCAGCATATAACAAAGAATAAACTCTACCTTATCTAATTCGTTTCACTTCTCATAGAAATATAAATGTAAAGTATATATCACCACTTTTATTTTCGAAACCATTTTATACACGCGTTTGCGTGTGCCGACTAACGCTGTCACCAACTAACCATACCAAAAAATATTCCCTTCATAATAATACATGTCATCTCATGATAACAGTGCTGATAAACAATATTTTATTATCTGAATTTTCTATCATTACTCAGCATATCAATTACCATAGATTTCACTACTGGTATAGCTGATATCATACTGTACCACCTTATCTAGGCTAGATAAATTTTTCAGATTGCTATTTTCTCCTGGCAATCTCAGTTGAATATCAAACTTACCTTTTATTTCCCCCTCCCGTACTAATTTTATAGTTTCTCCTATATGAGCACAGCCAGCGTCAATTCTTGCGAATTTTGTTTTTCAAAATTTAACCCTAATGAATTTTCTTTTAAATGCGCCTTTTGCACCAATTTATACCACGTACCATGTGGTACCCATTTGTCAACCAGTGATATCTCCATACAAAAACATGAAATTTACTGTAATTTCTGCAATTTGGAAATTTTCCCGTTTCATATGATTCCTAATTATGATGACGATATATTTTCTAATAATGAATCTGATATCAGTTTAGCTGAAAACTCAAAACAACTAAATAACTATTTTAACGATATTGATCCCGATCAAAACTTGAACTCTAATAATACTGACGGTAGGTACTTTAATATATCAAAATTCAATAATATCCCCCAAAAAATAACTCTTTTTCAATTTTCAATTTAAACTGCCGGAGTCTGAACAAAAATTTAAGCCACACTTTAGATCACATAGCTCTCCTAGATTATCAGTTCGACGTTCTTACTTTCACTGAAACTTTTCTCACTGACGATACTGATCTCACTTACTTTAATATCCCTGGCTACAGTCCCCCACTTATTACAAACCGAAAATATGGACAATTAAACCGTGGTGGCACCGCCATATACATTAAGAATAGTCTGGATTACTCCATCCGTCAAGATATTAAAATTGAAAACTGTGAGTCCACTTGGATAACTGTTAACCGCTCACGGAACTTACTTACTCAGACACAGAAGCCGTTACTACTAGGAACTATATATCGCCCCCAATCGTGCGATGCTGATGAATTTATTGAAAACTTAAATAAGACTATATTCCAATTATCAAAAGAAAATCTAGACATAGTTTTAACCGGTGACTACAACATAGATTTACTCAAATCAACCAACATTTCTAACAAATATACCCAAAGCCTACAATCTAACTCTTTTGATCAGTATATCAAGGTTGCAACTAGAATAACACCCCACTCTAGAACACTTATAGATCATTTCTCTTCTAATATAACTGATAAATTAATAACGCCTGGAGTTTTCCTATCAGAAATCGGAACAACTGACCATCTTGCAACTTTCCTTATTATTCAAAATTATAATGTTTTTTTCAAATCCTCCGAAAAACAGTATACGTATGACTACCGAAAATTTAATAAAACAAATTTCTTAAATGATTTAAGAAATCCACGTAATTGGTCATACCAAAGGTCATATAATACATACAAAAAGAAATTTGAGTTGTTTTATAATGACTTTCAAAAAATAGTAAATATTCATTTACCAAAAAAAGAACTACTAAAAAAGGAAATGCCAAAAAAACCGTGGATGACTGAAAACCTGGTTAAGTCAATATTAACTAAAAATAAATTATATGCCTCGTTAGGTAAGAATCCCAGTCCTGAAAAAATAAATTACTATAAAAAATACCGCAATAAACTGACAAATGTACTAAGACTAACTGAGAAGTCATACTATCACGCACAATTTGAAAAACACAAAAATAATACGAGGAAAACTTGGCAAACTATTAACTCTGCACTCCGTAAGACTAAATCACTTTCTTCACCTAAAAAACTTAAAACTATTACATCAACTGGTATACTTGAACATACTGACCCACTTGACATAGCAACTACGTTCAATCACTACTTTGCTAATGTAGGCCCCCAACTTGCCGGTTCACTTCCTGCAACAAAGCGTAACCCAACACGTTTTGTAAACCACCGGAAACCAAACTCATTTTCCCTCTCTCAAACGTCCGAAACTGAAACTATATATAATATCCTAAACCTAAGAAATAATTGCTCAACTAACGATAACTTCCCCATTCCTATCCTAAAAATTGCAGCCTATGACCTTGCCCCACACATCACAAATTTCATTAATATCTCCATAAGATCTGGTTACTTTCCAAATATCCTAAAACAAGCCAAAATAATTCCCGTTTACAAAAGTGGAGATCCGACTGATAAAAACAATTATCGTCCCATATCCATACTTCCTGTCTTTACTAAACTTTACGAAACTGTGATAAACTCCCAATTAATTTCATATTTAGAGAAATACAATATTCTTTCCAATGACCAATATGGGTTCCGTAAACATTTGTTCGCGGCGGAACTACTGAACTGAGTAATCTGATGATGAACTGAAATATGTACTGTATCTGCATTCTAATTCTATTGAGAACAATAGTCTACGCCGCTAAACTATGTTCCATTTTGGTTGATCACTAATTCTGTCTGCATGGACTGATGGAAAAGGTTTAAAGACAGTTGTTGTGACATCTTACATTTTATTTGGAAATGTAGTAATTGTAATTACCATAGGCGAATGAATATGACTAAACTAAAGTATCTAAATATTATACTGCCGGACTGGATATTATCTAAAGTAAAGATCTACTAAGGCTGCAATGTCTGAATGTAAAAGAAAGTGCTGAATTCTGAATGAAGGAGTACTGAAGTAGGAAAGCGGAAAAGGCAGAAAAAGTAATAACCAAATTTGTGGGAAAAATGTTGTGATTGAAATAGAATACAGAATGAATCGGAAAGTCTGATGGTTGAGCTTTATATATACGGTCTGAATCTGAATGCTGATTGGTTACTCTATTCTGAGACATACTGTACAGTATGTCGAATAAATATATCTGTTGAAAATGGCATTTCGCCGATGACAGTCCCCCCTACAATTTATGACGAACATTTTCGCAATAAATTGGATTGAACTACGTGGCGAAATGTTACGACATATTTATTTTAATTCTGTAGGGATATATTATAATTTTTTATTTAATTAGGGTGTGTATTATTACAAATTGAATCATATTTAATTGACTGGACGTACAAAGGGCACATATAGGACGTACAAAGGGCACATATAGGACGTACAAAGGGCACATATAGGACGTACAAAGGGCACATATAGGACGTACAAAGGGCACATATAGGACGTACAAAGGGCACATATAGGACGTACAAAGGGCACATATAGGACGTACAATTAAAAGTATGGATTAAAACCATACGAAAGGGCACATATAGGACGTACAATTAAAAGTATGGATTAAAACCATACGAAAGGAGAAAGGGCAGAATCATTACTTTTATATTATTTTTAATTAATTTTATTAGTGTGAATTTACTCACACATATAGTTATATATAGTATATAATTTGAATTTTATATTTTATATTTTTTTTTTTTTTTTTTTAGAGGTACCAATCAGTACTAAAATAAGACCAATATGAATTTTTTGAAAGGGCAGAAATCAAAACAAATCAAAAAGCAAAATATTGAAAAAGGAAAAATACTGTTAAAAAAGAAATTTGATATGCAGCCTAATAGACTCGCGCAGGTATTATATACCATCACCAAAATTGCACCGCATCTATATATAAATTAATTGATATTACGGACGGACCGGACAGGCACAGAGTTTAAAGAATAAGCTTAACATACGACTGCGGAATGGCTGATAGAGTCTGATGGCGTTGCTATTCTTGGTCATATCGTAGTAGGTTGTGACGGTTGAATGGTTGTTCTTGAGCAAACCATGATAGATCTAGCAGCTTAATTTACTCTAAAAGCAAAAAATACATAGATATATGTATATGTAAATGGTAGTTTTCTGAAGGTGTCAGTTGTAGCTGTAAGAGCCGACTTAATAGGAAAAGTACAAGTTTTATATCCCTGTTGGGAAGCAGGTTGAACAACCTGAAGCTGAGAATCAGAAGCAGGGATACCTTTGGCTGAAGCAACACAAACTGGTACGGAATCACCTTTTACAGGGGGTACATTTATTGTATTGAATGGAACGGTACAATTTTCTAAAGGATATGCCAACCCTGGCTGGGGCCGCTGGGGTATGATTACAGATTGGCTAATACTCTGCCGTAGTGGAAAATTTGAAAAAGTTTCGGAATCTGAAAGGGAATGCAAATCAGTATTAGCCATTGAGTAGGAATGGAATGCTTGGGTTGACATATTTGAAGAAAATGATGGAAGAGAAAATGATTGTACCGACGAAATAGTATGCCCCGACTGTCCCCCCATAATTAAGTTAAAAGATGTTTCTTTATTACAGGTTGTCATTGGATTTGAGGGACCCGAGAATGGGAAAGATCCAAATCTAGGTAAATGTTCCGAACTAAAGAATGATTCTGAGCTAGATACAGATTCGGAATTTGATAGGTTTACAGGTTGTCTGAATAAGGTTCTAGGTTGGTAAAAGGTTCTGAATCTAAAAATAGTTCTGAGTTTGTGAAAGGTTCGTAATCTGATACATCTAAGGGTTCTGAATCTGAAAGGTCTAGGGGTTCTGTATCTGAAAGAGGTTCCGAGTTAGTTAAAGGTTCTGAATCTGAAAGGTCTAGGGGTTCTGAATCTGAAAGAGGTTCTGAGTTAGTTAAAGGTTCTGAATCTGAAAGAGGTTCCGAGTTAGTTAAAGGTTCTGAATCTGAAAGGTCTAGGGGTTCTGAATCTGAAAGAGGTTCCGAGTTAGTTAAAGGTTCTGAATCTGAAAGAGGTTCCGAGTTAGTTAAAGGTTCTGAATCTGAAAGAGGTTCCGAGATAGTTAAAGGTTCTGAATCTGAAAGGTCTAGGGGTTCTGAATCTGAAAGAGGTTCCGAGTTAGTTAAAGGTTCTGAATCTGAAAAATAATCTGAGGAAGGAAATGGTTTTGAATCTGAAAGGTTAATGGGTTCTGAATCTGAAAAAGGATCTGAGTTAGGGAAAGGTTCAGAATCTGTAAAAGGTTCTGAGATAGGGAAAAATTCTGAATCTGATGTATCTAAAGGTTCTGAATCTGAAAAAGGTTCTGAATCTGAAAGAGGTCCTGAATCTGATGCATCTAAAGGTTCTGAATCTGAAAGGAGTTCTGAATCTGAAAGAGGTTCTGAATTTGATGCAAAAGGTTCTGAATCTGAAAAAGGTTCTGAAACTGAAAGTGGTTCTGAATCTGATACATCTAAAGGTTCTGAATTTGAAAAAGGTTCTGAATATGGAACAGGTTCTGAATCTGAAAAAGGTTCTGAATCTGAAAGAGGTCCTGAATCTGATGCATCTAAAGGTTCTGAATCTGAAAGGAGTTCTGAATCTGAAAGAGGTTCTGAATTTGATGCAAAAGGTTCTGAATCTGAAAAAGGTTCTGAAACTGAAAGTGGTTCTGAATCTGATACATCTAAAGGTTCTGAATTTGAAAAAGGTTCTGAATATGGAACAGGTTTTGAATCTGAAAAAGGTTCTGAATCTGAAAGAGGTCCTGAATCTGATGCATCTAAAGGTTCTGAATCTGAAAGGAGTTCTGAATCTGAAAGAGGTTCTGAACTTGATGCAAAAGGTTCTGAATCTGAAAAAGGTTCTGAAACTGAAAGTGGTTCTGAATCAGATACATCTAAAGGTTCTGAATTTGAATAAGGTTCTGAATATGGAACAGGTTCTGAATCTGAAACAAGTTCTGAGTTTGAGAAAGGGTTTAAATCTGAGAGGTCTAAGGGTACTGGTACTGAATCTGATAGGCATAAAGGTTCTGAATAGGGAAATGGTTCTGGAAAAATATTATCGACCTGAGCGGCCATCTCAGGATTCAAAAGTTTTAATTCCTGAGCAGCAAGACTTTCATTTAGCTCAGCAATTTGTATTAGGCCTCTACGATGTTCATCATGTAATTGTCTGGTTATTTTAGATTGTTCAGCATCCAAATCGCACCGTAATTTTGTTAATTTGCGTTCACTACTAGCCTTAAGAAACTTTAGAGTAGCATTTGCTGAAACTGAGCTGGCAGAATGGCTTGCTGAGGATTTGTGGCTAGATTTACTAGAATTCTTGCTGATAATGGAATTCGATTTTTTTGATCTACGTATAGAAGACTGGTATAAAGACTCTTTACAGAAGGGCAACTCAGGTGATAAAAAGCCATTATTAATATTGTGATCTAAAAAAGTTGACGAACTTTGAGGAGTCTTCAAGTCTTTCACACTAACCGTACTGGAACCAATGTCACCTGAACTTTTTGGTGCCAGTACAGATGAACATTTCGAAAAATGAGATTTTAAACCAGATACTGACCTCTTTACAGAATTTATGAGATCGACTTCCGATGACGAGGGCTTATATCTAGGCCTACATACAGGGCCATCATTCCTACCTTTGTTACCAACATCCTGTTCCTGATTTGTTTGGATCCCACCTGAATCAGATAATCCATGTCCGCTGGGATTGGTTGGCAATCCCAGGGTATCACTATTGGTGACAGTTGCATCAAGATCCATTCGTGGATCTTCTTAACCTGTCTTCCTCGACATGCTGCTGTCAGTTTATCCGGTCAGCTGTAGCTCGTAGAACGGAATTGACCTCTGACAGTCTGAACGTAGGTATTCGCGGTACCGGTATTAGCGACGGTATCGCGGTCTGAATTAAAGGCCTAAAAGTCTGAATTTATGAATAGCTGTTTGGCCTACAGGCCTACCAGCAAAAAAAAATCTTAAGTCTAATATTGGACTATACAGATACAGGTACCATCTGACCATGGCAGCATGGGTACAGGAACATAGGCCTATGCAATCTCGATTACAATACACAATAGGATGATAGGCAGATAGGGCAGTCAGGCAGTAGGACCATATGGGGCCAGTCAGGCAGTAGGACCATATGGGGCCTAGGTACCGTAAGGCTTATATTGTAATAAGCCTATCTGCAGATCTGCCTATATATCCTGATGTACCGGTACTACTGCTACTGTACTAGGCAGGGCTGCAGGGTGAAGGAATGCCGGAATATTTGAAATGTCTGACTGTCTGAATATGTGTAGACTAAGGTAGCTTAAAAAATTAAATTTGGTTATAATGGAGTGACTGAATCATATTCGATTAAAATTTGGTTATAATGTTCGCGGCGGAACTACTGAACTGAGTAATCTGATGATGAACTGAAATATGTACTGTATCTGCATTCTAATTCTATTGAGAACAATAGTCTACGCCGCTAAACTATGTTCCATTTTGGTTGATCACTAATTCTGTCTGCATGGACTGATGGAAAAGGTTTAAAGACAGTTGTTGTGACATCTTACATTTTATTTGGAAATGTAGTAATTGTAATTACCATAGGCGAATGAATATGACTAAACTAAAGTATCTAAATATTAGTACTGCCGGACTGGATATTATCTAAAGTAAAGATCTACTAAGGCTGCAATGTCTGAATGTAAAAGAAAGTGCTGAATTCTGAATGAAGGAGTACTGAAGTAGGAAAGCGGAAAAGGCAGAAAAAGTAATAACCAAATTTGTGGGAAAAATGTTGTGATTGAAATAGAATACAGAATGAATCGGAAAGTCTGATGGTTGAGCTTTATATATACGGTCTGAGTCTGAATGCTGATTGGTTACTCTATTCTGAGACATACTGTACAGTATGTCGAATAAATATATTTATTGAAAATGGCATTTCGCCGATGACA
>JAUCBJ010000484.1:0-71699 GCA_032718475.1 Nemertoderma westbladi | reverse complement strand
ATTAGATACATTATATTTTATATAAAGGAGAAACTACCTAAATAAATTTATCTACAGATTTGAAGTAGCTATAAGGGATTAAGAAGTTTTACCATTTAAAATACTATTGTCTGGCCCCTCTCTTCAAAATTGTTTTTCTACTACAATCGTAATGAGATTGTATGTGTAGCTGTATTCACGAAAGTATGTATTACCGAAGTGGCAGAAAATTAATTAAGAGAGATTCTGGTGTTTGTAACCAAAATAATAAACAATTTATGTAGTCTATAGGATAAGAACGCTAGCGTAATTCGATCGAAATATCCAATTATAAGCTAATTTCTAATTGGTGCTAAATTTGCCAGCTGTTTAACACCTCCCACACTGCATTTTTTTTTTACTACATTTGTTGTTTCTGTAGCACTGTAGCTCCTTTATTCGGTAAACACGTGGGTAATTAATATCTAGTTTGTGAATATCACTTGGTAACCTTGGTAACCACAGGTTTATTAGCAATCATGTCAAGTAATTACAAGAAGCTCTAACTTCTTTCCTGTCTCCATTTTTCCACAGATTTTTGGACATGAAGAAAAAAACGTGTTGTGGCTGGCATCTAGCTTTCTGATTGGCTAGAGCTACAATATCATGTATAGGCCTATACTATACTACAATAATAACACTATTAGTTAGCACACTGGGAAGAGCAAAAATTCAGCTGGCGGGATAATACGTTACAAACTTGTGTAGGCCTAGTATACTACACGTTGTGGGGTCTTCGAGCAGCACGTGTTCAAATGTTCAATGACTGAGCAGCGACTAATTAACAAATTTATGAGAGATTCATTGACCAGCTACCGACAGACCAATATTGTGACATATATTTTAGTTTAATGTTTGATTCAATTAGAGGCACAAATTAAAAAGGCTACAAATATATAGGGGTGAATAATTAAATTAGTCACCCATTAGGCCTAAAAGGTAGCCAAATATAAGATGCAATCTATATAAATTTTTAAATTCAGTAGTGTGCGTGTGTTGTGTATTGATTCCGTAGATTTCATGTTGAAATAGCGTTCATTAATTCAATTTCTATTTAATTATTCAGGCATACTAATACACACATTAAATTAGTTCGTGTGTGTTAAGTGTGTAAGATTTTATTGTTTCGTCACGAAACCATTAGGGCACAGAAACTGACGGATTCTTCGCGAATTTCGCAAACGTCGCAAACTTCGGGAATTTTTTCTACAATTTTGACTCCTTAAGCAAAAGAGTCCCGAATGAGTTTTTTAACCTTTATTTTTTTGTGATTTTGAGTGCTTTTTTATATTAGTGAATGTTCTAGAACCTTAGTAGATTTTTTATGGTATATAGCTAGTATTTTTTACTAGCTAGTAATTTTTGGAAATTATTTTGGTCATTAATATATTCTTCAACAGTTTAACCTGAAATATCATGGACTTTCACATTTTTTATAATTTCAAAAAATACAGCTAGCAAAAAAACACTAGCTATCATAAAAAACATATCTACTAATGTTGTAGAACTTTCACCAATACCAAAAAAATTAAAAAACTCTAAAAAAGGATTGGTGAAAAATGGCTGGGGTGTCGACAGGGCGAAGTAGGGACCGTGTTGCTTAACCCCTTAGAGCCTATGACGTCCACTGCACGTCACAATGGACAGCACGAAGACGTGCAGTGGACGTCATGCTGGAATACATGTTTTATTGGAAGGCTCTTGGAGAAGGTATACTGGTGGATAGTATTAATGACATTTATTGCTCTTCGTGGCAAAAAATCCATTCTGTACTGTAGATAGGCTGTATTGTAGACTGTATTATTAGTGTTAGGTATATGGCGTAATGCCAACCACAGTACAGTAGTTCAGACTGACAGAGAGACCGACAGACAGACAGACTAGATTTATGTAAACGTGTAAACTGACATCAAAAATGAAATCAGCAACCCTTAAAACCCCCATAGCGAGAATGTTGGTTAGTTAGTATACTTTCTTAAGTTTTCACAGACTGACTGACAGAAAGACCGACAGCCAGACAGACTAGATTTTTTTAAACGTGAAAACTGACATCTGAAATAAAATTAGCACCCATTAAAACCCCCATAACGAGAATGTTAGTTAGTTTGTATTCTTTTTTAAGTTTTGACAGACTGACTGACTGACAGAAAGACCGACAAACAGACAGACTAGATTTATGTAAACCTGAAAACTGACATCATAAATGAAATCAGCACCCCTTAAAACCCCCATAGCGAGAATGTTAGTTAATTTGAATTCTCTTTTATGTTTTGACAGACTGACTGACAGAAAGACCGACAAAGAGACAGACTAGATTTATGTAAACCTGAAAACTGACATCAGAAATGAAATCAGCACCCCTTAAAACCCCCATAGCGAGACTGTTAGTTAATTTTAATTCTCTTTTATGTTTTGACAGACTGACTGACAGAAAGACCGACAGACAAAATCAGCACCCCTTAAAACCCCCATAGCGAGAATGTTAGTTAATTTGAATTCTCTTTTATGTTTTGACAGACTGACTGACAGAAAGACCGACAAACAGACAGACTAGATTTATGTAAACCTGAAAACTGACATCAGAAATGAAATCAGCACCCCTTAAAACCCCCATAGCGAGAATGTTAGTTAATTTGAATTCTCTTTTATGTTTTGACAGACTGACTGACAGAAAGACCGACAGACAGACAGACTAGATTTATGTAAACGTGAAAACTGACATCAGAAATGCAATCAACACTCTTTAAAACCCCCATAGCGAGAATGTTAGCGACAAGTTTTAATTATTAACCATATTTCGTAAGATATATTTTAAAACATTTATTTATTAATAATGCAATAACTGAATAACCAGATAACGGAAAGACAAACCGAATTGAAACTTTTAATTACTAATAATAATTGTGGTGAGAGGTGATGGAAATCAAGAATATATGTTATGTTATGGAGCACGCGTTGGTAGGCACAGGCAAATGAATTGATGTCTGTTGAGATGTATTGAAGGAGCACTATTCCTTCTACTGGACTACTATGTCCTTGTGTACTAGCCTAGGCACTGGCTTGGTCAAAGACTTTAGCTTGCAATGTTACTAATGTAAAACTTCAAGAAATATTATTGGGCACGGCTGCCCTTGCCATGCCTTAGGCTCTATGGGGGAGAATGGAATCAGCGTATGAATTTACAATGTTAATTATGTTTAAATCAATTAAAAATACATTTATTAACGCAAATCACTTGAAAAAATAAAAAACTATAATGGAATGGGGTACATGGATTCCAGATATCTAATTTCTGTGCAAAATAACTTTAATCGTATGGTGCTAAACAATTAATTTCCATGGAGAGACCGTTCAAAATGACTCAACCATACAATTTAGCTGAAGATATTAACTTCGATTATGGCTTCCGACATTTATGGCTTCCGACACACACACACACACACACACACACACACACACACACAGACTTTTGAAAAACGGCCATAGTATAATTATATCAGTTCGCTGATGGCTCGCCATACGTGTCTCGCCCCACAGTAATATACTATTAGTTGGCACACTGGGACAGATAGGGAGGGAAACTGGTCGCAATAAAAATTCATCCCTCTCCAGGGGAAATTGGACTCAAATAACAGCTGATTACTCTCAAAAATAAAACTGTAACCTGTTCTATTGTATTTAGTTTATTGTTTTGGTTAAAATAACGTGCCACTGTAACCTGCTCCTTTCCCTAAATTGAGAATTTAACATTGAGGCGGGATATTAATTCGCCAAGGCGGGTTTTGCGTCCAGCCCCCCCCCCCCCCCCCCCCTGTCTCCACTGGGAAGAGCTAGCTATTCATTGGCGGGATAATTAATACATTACAGTTAACATTTGTCTAACAGTTAATATTTGATTACTTGTCTGGGATGAGTGAGAGAGTAATAAACTTGGCAAGTAATATACTTCAACTGCAGTTTGGGCCTATCCATTCAATAAATAGTACAGTAGTAGCTTACTAGGTCCACGTGAGTACCAGCAGCTGGTGTTTCTATCATTGAGTCTATGTGTTATGGGGCTATTTTTGAAATAAAAAGAAGACAATTTAATTATTTTTTCCGAAATATTTTTCCACATCCTGGGGTTGAGCTGCGTCGATTGATATAACTTTCATTGACGGACGAGCTATAGCTTTGGAGGAGTTCACCCGATATAGATACATACATACATAAATAGACACGTTCGTGGGGCCTTCGCGCAGCACGAGGCCCAGTTATGAGATACAAATTAAAATTGTGCGACTGTATCACAAAATCAGGTTATGAGATATTAACCCACACCACCAATTAATCAAAGAAAGGGGGACAGTACGTGTTCACCCCTTTTAATCTGCACACCCCCCCCCCCCCCCTCCCCCCACCCACCAATACATAACCGCGACATCTACCACCCACGGAAGGGTAGCACGAACTTATTTCCAATCGCACGTTAAATATGCAAAGCCAGGTGGTTTATAGGAATATAATAAACGCAGTACTCGTTTTCATTATAAGCCTCTTTGCGTTCGTCCTGTTTTGTATTTAAATATATTTCTTAAACGCAGGCTAGGACGATCTTTATAATAATAATAACTAGGGATGCGATCAATATGTGAAGCCAGGTGGTTTATATAACAATTTAGTCAACGCAGTACTCGTCTTCATTATATGCCTCGTTGCGCTCGTCGCTTGTCCTGTTTTATCATAAAATATTTTTCCTAAACGCAGACTGACGATCTTTATACAGTTATAACTATGCGAAGTTTCGAAACTGTGCGAGTAACTGTTGATACATCTATGTGGAGATGTGTGATATGTGGAGATGTGTGATACAACGCCAACGCATCTTATGCTGATGTAGTAATATGGGTATTGAAATAATATTAAATCAATGTACACTCTTAAAGCTGCAGCGAAAAAATGTAGCTAATTTCCTAGGTTACATATAAAATAATAATATTATTTTTAAGAACATTAATTTTACTACTTTGCAAAAATTCAATTAAAAAATAACCAGACATATACATTGTGGAATAAACTATTTCAGAAGCCTACACAACAGCCATGCCATGGATTGTATTTATGTTATTATATCTGTCATTTACCTGAGATAGCAATACAACACTTATAGTAGAGTCAATACAGGAAGGATGTTGGGATGTTGGATTTCAAGAATGATGTCTGGGCTGGAATAGCAATACTGGTTGCCTATTACAGTACAATTCCTCTCTGGTTAGTCTACAGCCACAACTCCAAGCCAGCTAGCTCCACACCAGAGACTTGACCAATAATCATTCCCAGCAAATAGCTGCCTTACACACACATCCTTCCATCGTACCAGCATGTTAGCCAATAAATGAGCAGTATTTAATGAGAATCAATTTTTTATGACGTTTTAATTACTTTAGATCAATTAAAGACACAATTAATAAAGCAAATCACTTGAACTAATTAAAAAATATAATAGAATGGCGTATGTGGATTACATCTGTATAATTTTTAAGTATAATTATTTAAATCTTATACTGTAAAACAATTAATTTCCTTTAAAAGGCAGGTTGAAAATGGTGTTTTTACCGTAATCAACTTAATTAACTAATTAACTGCTATTATCTTAGCTTCTCGAAGGCCACACGGAAATTCTACTTGGAAAATTACTAAACTTTTGCCAAACAACATGTGTACCAAGTTTGGATAGATTTCATCAAAGATTGGCTGAGTTATTAACGTTTAAAATTGGACGCGACAGAACGACAGAACGACAGGTTGATTAATGGTACCACTACGCTAAGGCTCACTCACTTCGTGGCTCGCCCCACAGTAAATACTTTTGCAGTAAGAAGTCCTAACGAATTTCTAATAATATAGTAAACTTATTGAAAGGTCATAATTATGTACCGCCTTCTGTTCATTAGTTCTTGGAGAACATAATAAAGGTAATTTATGTAATATACGTTATTGATGTTATTAATTTGAGTGATAACTTGAACGAAGGGGTGGATAGTTGAACAGTCGTCTGAAGCTAGAGAGCTTCTATGCACCACCATCTAGTTTACGATAATAAATGGCTTGAGGTGGAATCAAATAGATGCAACTTTAGAACGCCAATATCCCATATCTCAGCTATTGTATTTCAAAACGATATTCAGATTTTATTTCATGCAACTGAATTACGACAATATATTCAAGGACATGGTGTAAATCTAAGGCCTAAGGCTTTGAATATCAGTGGATCCTTTTTAATTAAGCAATATTACAAAGTCCATTAAATTTAGTTTGAATTCAATTAAATTCCTTCAGTTTTATTGGTTTGGATAAAACTAATCGGGTCACCCCATCTGATGACTGAAACCGATCAATAGGATTGATGAGAATTCGACATGGGACTGCATATGCGCAACTCGGTCCTCGGGGTATTTATTAAAGCATATTATATTGATCGCAGTTAGTCATTATGATGGATAGTGACCGGGCTAACAGTCACAGTCCATGCCTAATATAATTCCCACAAGAACAAATTTTTCATTAATTTCCAAAATTCATTATATTTTCAAAAAATAAATAATTAAATTGTTGTGGGGTGGAGTGATTGACATATAATATATAGGTATATGAAATCGCTCCCCATAGCGAGAAAAATCGAATTACCAGATATTGATATAACACGGCTGAGCTGCCGATATAAGTTTCTATCACAAACTGTATAAACAACACAGTATCACAATATAATGGAGGTAAAAATAGTGCGGAGAATGCAATGTTGTATAGACCGACTCCACATCGTGTTCAGGTACATCTGGATATCCATCATAATTGGTTGCGGAACTGACTTTTATAAGTGCGAACAAAATAACTTAAAATCGATCTTTGGTTGTTCTGGACGCATTTAAATTTTAGTAGATGGAATTCAATAAATTATATTTTATTACAATTTTACTGTATAAAAAAAGTTTACCTAGACTTGTGTTGTTTATTATCTTTAAAATGTTTTATTCTTTGGCTCTAGTCCAGCTAGGCTCTGGAATATAATGACCTGCCAATGATTCAGGATATTATTAAGAGTCCCCCAAGGCCTCCCTTAGTTCACATAATTCATCTAAAACAGTTAAAAGGAAATTGGCCCGGCTTCCAGTAAATATGACTCATTCGCGAAATTAAGCTACGTCTGATGCTCAGCTTGAGTTGAACGTAGTAGGACTTGTGGCAGGCAATATCTTGACACAAATAGATGTTTTCCCATGACATATGTCATGTATCCGTCCCCCCGGAGAACAACTGCAACTCCCCACAGTCCCTGAGACGGATCCGAGTGTTCCATTAGATGTAGAAACGACACTGATACAGAGATTCAATACGCAGCAGTACGCTCTCAAATCAGAGATGATGGGTTTTCAATATGGTTATTCTTGATAAATGGATATTTCCCCAGTCCATGTCTTAGTAAAGATACATAACGTTAGGCAAGCTAAAGGCCTACGGAACATTAGAAATAAGAGAAAATAAGAAATACAAATAATATAATTTGAAAATGGATGAAACAAAAACCTCGCTGTCCATCCCTCCTCTATCTTATGTCAACAAGGAATGTGATCTCCAATCAGGAATTCAGATTTCGAACCAGATTAGGAGATTTGGGCGTGGCCAGACATGATGGGTGGGGATGCAGAGTAGCTAGTGTTATGCAATTATAGAATAATCACATGTAATAATCACAGAATAATTTTTTATGGTTTTAATTATTATCATCATCACTATTTTAATTTTTTTTATGTGAGAGATAATGTATTTTATACCCTCAAATGTTTAAGGACTGCCTCACACAATACAAATGTTATTGCAGAAATTTTTTTTTAATCTAAATTTTTTGAGAAATTTGTCGCTAAACAACGTTGAGTAACAAAAGTTGTAACAACCGTTGAGTTGCAACATTGGAAATTACTCTTTGTGAGGTTCAAACCCGTGTGAGGAGTGAGGCGGACTTTACTATGGGGCGAGTCAAAACTGCGAGGGCGAGCCATCAGCGAACGATTGTAATTATATATATATAACAAGATCAACAACCATGACTTTAGCAGGGGAATATATTGATACAATTTAGGAAATGAAACTTACCCTGCAACATTAATGAAAAATACCTTAAAACCGCATAAAAATGTGTGCACATATGTATTATCGGTTGGGTAATCAACTTCGTCGGTCAATCAACTTGCTTGCTGGTCGAAAAAGCCAACCAACCACCAAGGTTAAGGCTGAATCACCAGCCGATCGCCTCAATGGTGGAAAGCCCACTTTGAAAAGCTCCTCAATAATGACAGGGTATTGCCTGATAACTTTATAGAAGTAAAAGTGTCTGAGTCTGTACTCCCAGATATTCCCATTGGCGATATCTCCTTTGCAGAAGTGAAGGCTGCTGCAAAGAGCATTAAGACCAATCGTGCCAGTGGAGTAGATGGTGTTCCCCCTGAGGTCTTTATAATACCTGAGTGTTTAAAGCTCATCTATCCCATCATAGTAGACATGTACCGAACAACAAGAGTCCCACAAGAAATGAAAACAAATAAGTAGGTGCCAGTTCCCAAGAAGGGCAACCTAACACTCTATGGTTCTTTTCGGGGAATCTCATTGATCTCGATTGCTGCAAAGCTATACAATAGAATTCTATTAAATCGCATCAGGGATCCCATTGAGAGACTGCTCCGTGGAAATCAGAATCGGTTCCGTAAAGGTCGTGGGACCATGGAGCCCATTTTGGCACTAGAAGGATAATTGAAGAGTTATCAAAAAAGAAAGACAGGCATCTGGCTGTTATCTTTGTTGACTTCTTCAAGGCCTTTGATTCAGTCTCTCGCTCACGTATGTTCAGCATACTTTCATTATATGGGATTCCTGATGAAATTATTGCAGCAATCAGATCAGTATACGATGGTTCGACAACATTTGTGTCTACTGTTGACGGTGACACAGAACCATTTGAAGTGTTATGGGGCGTCCTCCAGGGAGACACACTTTCTTGTTCATAATTGTTGTTGACTATGTTCTACGCTGATGACTTAGGAGTACTCTCAGAATCACTAGAGGGAGCCCAACGGCTCCTCAGCTCATTAGAACATGCTGCTTCTAGTGTTGGTCTTTTTATTAACTCCAGAAAGGCCAAAATTTTGACTGTTAACTTTGAAAGTCCTCAGCAAGTCTCTGATCGGATGAGCATAAGCTCAAAAGATGGTATGCTTGAGCATGTGGATGACTTCTGTTACCTGGGATCATGGATCCGGAAGTCAGGTGAGGACCTTCGAATACGTAAGGGAAAGGCATGGGCAGCCTTTAATAGGCTTTCCAGGATTTGGAAGTCACCGAGAATTAATCGGAAACTTAAGGTCCGATTATTTAGAGCAGCAGTAGTTCCAGTACTCCTCTATGGGAGTCCATGCTGGGCTCTAACTGCTGAGAACACCAAATCTCTGGATGGCACATTCACAAGAATGCTACGCCGGGTTCATTGTGTCAAGTACAATGCACACATCTCCAACCAGACACTATATAACATTGGAGGTGTCTCATTGGTTCCCCCAAGCTTGACACTAGAACAAAATCGCCTCCGCTTTGCAGGACATTGCTTTCGCCGTGCGGACCAGCCAGTGCATAATCTTGTACTTTGGCAGCCTCATGGAGTGAATAAGCATGATGGGCAGCCCAAGACTTTCTTGAGACGCATCTTAAAGGACACTGGCCTTGAAGATGCGGATGATCTAGCAAATGTCATGGGTGATAGGGAGTTGTGGCGGTGCAATTTTTTCGATAAGCCGTCACAGCATTCTTAAAAATGCAGCTGCAATGCAGCATGCCGATCCTAGTAGTAGCCACTAACTGCCGAAATCTGACTGGGTTGTCTAATGATGAATTTAATTTGGGGACATTTTAATAAATATTTAATGTGTAATTTAGTGTAAATTTAATTTAGTATTTAATGTTAATTTAATTCTTAGCCCGCGGGTATTCTTAGCCCGTGAGTATCCTTAGCCCGCGAGTATTCTTAGCAATATTAAAGGAGCAGGTTAGTAAAGGAGCAGGTTTCACAGGAGTATTGGGGGAGCCAAAACAATAAACGTTATTGTTTCGCGGGCTAAGAATTCATGAGACTGTATAATCGATACTCGTCCCATCATATACTGTATGTTAAATATATAAGAGGTAGTTAAAAGGTGTGAGAGACTCTCACTGAGAGTGTATTTGGACAGGATGTGTTGTGATGTTGTTTTGTTTGGTGTCTATGTGTTTTTTTTCATAAAGTTGGCATGGTAAGACCCAAGTTTCATTTCCTAAATTATCTCAATAATTATGGCCGTTTTCTAAAAAGGCAGTGTGGTGTGTGTGTGTGCGTCAGGGGGGGAGGGGGGGGGGGGGGGGGGGCTTGCTCTTGCAGTTTTTCAACACGAAGTTCCCACTATATTATTAGGAATTTGACAAATATATTCCTAAACTTTATTAAAATCATTAAATTAAGCATTCAGAATCCTTATAAGTTGACATAATGCAAAAGTATGTCTTACCATCATATCCACAGATCCATACCATCAAAAATACATTGCTCCAGGGTATGAATTAACAATGCTGGAAACGTGAATTACTTAGTCTGGGAGGTGGCTTGATTACAAGGTTAAAAGCCTCCTTGAGATAGATATTCGATATTCTCGGAACAGATGGCCCAGCTTGATCAGAAAGTGAGGCATGTAGTAATGGGCTCCTTACAATGGGATTGAACAAGCCAAGGCATAGTGATATAATACCGTAGAATCAAGGTGCTTAAAATGCGCATTAGCAATTTGCCAATTTGTTCATAAATTGTTTATTTCAGTGGAGCACTTTTAAGCGATTTCGAAACTTGTCCTCCTAAATTGCTCCCTCCTAGGTGATCATCAGGAATTTATCGTACCAACTCCTTGATTTCTCAAGTGCATACCGTTTCTTCTTAGATTCAAATTATGTTATATATGCGCCATTTATTTCCGTAGCTTTGCACATATTATTAGAAGAAATATATTATTTTTATTTTTTTGAATTGGTAGTATAAACTTATGTACTGTATTTCCTATTACAAATCAGTCAGTAAAATCTATCTATCTATTACTGGTGTTGTAAATATTTAAAATTTTAAGAATTTTTAAGAATGATGTGCCGGCTTGTCGACAAAATTGCGCCGCCACAACTCCCTATCACCCATCACATTTGCTAGATCATCCGCATCTTCAAGGCCAGTGTCCTTTAAGAAGCGTCTCAAGAAAGTCATCGGCTGTCCACCATGCTTATTCACTCCATGAGGCTGCCAAAGTACAAGATTATGTACTGGCTGGTCCTCGCGGTGAAAGCAATGTCCTGCAAAGCGGAGGCGGCTTTGTTCTAGTGTCAAACTTGGGGGAACCAATGAGACACCTCCAATGTTATATAGTGTCTGGTTGGAGATGTGTGCATTGTACTTGACACAATGAACCCGGCGTAGCATTCTTGTGAATGTGCATGAATGTGAATGTGTCCGGTCAGGTCAGGTATTCTAGGTCATTGATCAAGAAAACTTGCCACCTCCATGCAGCATAAAGGAGGTGCCACCTGTAGCTGCATAGACCCTCTTACGAGGGCAAACCTGGTCCTGTAACTAGGACCCCCTTCGTTCTGGGATAAGGACGCCCTTGGTCCTGGATTAAGGACCCATATACTTGGCTGCAGGGGTATATGGCCTGGCCAGGCAGATGGTGATCTACCAATGGCTGGTCAGGAGTAGAGTGTTCTCATGTCCACTCTGAGTGCACTTCACTGCGACCTGCACCTGGCAGCAGGGGTACAGGGCATGAACCAGCGGAAGAGCTGCACAGCCAATGGTGGGTCATGTGCGCCACGGTAGATATGGGTGATGGGCCTCATATCTGACTCCACTGCGATCAGTGCCGGATTAAGCCTCTGGTGGCCCTAAGGCACATTTTAGTAATTTCCAAAAATGGCCCGAAAATTTACCTTTTTCCGCAAACCCTTTCAAAAGAAAAAGCTGCTAAAAACAACCGAAATCGAGAAAATGTTGAGAATGAAATATAAAGTATTTTCTTAAGTATATAATATTTAATAGTAATTAGTATTCAAAAAGCAAAGCACACTGTCGGCCGAAGCCGGAGGCGACCCGAAGGCTCCTCTTTCGATAGCGGCTACCCGAGGGTATGGGTGGGTGGGCGATACTCCTATCCAAAGATTTGCTCCCAGTTATTTAACTGGTACTCATTTTATCGACCCCACTGGATGAAAGGCTGAGTGGACCCTGGCGGGGCTGAACCTACAACCAATAGATTGCAGGCCCGGCGCTCAACCAACTGAGCTACCCCGCCAAATTAATTAAATTAATTAGTATTATAATATTTCAAATAAGTACTAAGTACTTTAATAATAAGTACTTTGCAAAAATAGTTTTCATCAAGAATTGTAACATTACTAAACGGCATATTATGCCTATAAAACCTTTGCTATAAAATGTGTAATAGTTTTGGTAGAATTTCTCAAGCTTTAATTTTTAATATATTAATGGGACCATTACCCCAATAATCTATTTGTTTTATTTATAAAGCTACTATTCTGAAACTTTAACACAATGATCTGTGATCTTTTATATACTATGAAAACTGATATAAACCGTTTCTTCGAAAAATATGGCACTTTTTGAACAGGTCGGGTTTTTTCAAAATTTGTATAAATTTTGAGGCATTTATATGTAAATTAGCTCATGTTTAAGGATCTGTAATACCACCTGCATTGAAGTTATTGGTCCAAGACTTTGGTAAAATGGACCTAGATAATATATAGGCCATCTTCTATGAAAATTTTAGCACAAAATTATTGTTTTTGAAAGATTTATGGGGGTTTTAGTATTTCCGGGCTATATTTTGGGAATCAAATATTTTGTGATAGACAAAGTGTAGCAGTTACAAAACCGGGTCTAGAAGATCCAAACGGCCATGTTTTACAAAACCAACGATAGTAGTCCTAAAGCTGCTGAACATTTTGGTATATGTTTGATGGCAATTGAGTAAAAAATAAAATAGTAGTTAGGGAATTTAGTCAAAATCGACAAACTGATAAAAAGGTTGTTTTATACAGAGAGTCATAAATATCAGCAATATATTATGTTGTTGAAAAGAGCAGTTTTGAGGTAAAAAAATAATTCAATGTTGAAAACCGATATCACCTTATGAAAGCCCTTCTATCAAACTACAAAAAATTGTGTAAATTTTCGTAAATTTCATTTCTGCGGGGGTTATTGTTGGCCCCCTTAAGCATTTAGCAATTTTGATCGGATCGTGGGAATGTGTTATTTATTTGCTTTAGGGTAGGTTTCGCAGGGTACTTATCTGTACAGGACTTCAAATTCAAAATTGCAAAATTCAATACACGAGGGCAGAACATCTGAATTTCGGTTATACTGTATTAAATGACAGTAGTGACAATAAGTTATTTCTGACACGTTTTTTTTTATCAACAACTATTTTATCTACAATTAATTTATCCTTTTTTTATATATAAGAGCCTATATTTATAAAACTCGTTTCCGGTAAATAAAATTAATTTCGCACTACCGTATCTCAACGCCATACATTTACTACAGTATGTACAGTATTTCCATGTCACCACGTCATTATTTGGTTGTTCTATAAAGTTTAACAGTATAACTACAAATAATTCCCCACAAATAAATAAAATTAAATTCTCCACTGGTCATAATTAGCCCTTTTAAAGTTTTACTGCCCATGTTTTATTATTTCCCTGCCATCAGGTCTCGAACTAATAACACAGCACCTGTCGGTTGACTGAGCTAGAATTTTGTACTTTCTATCACAAATTTAGGGATAGAAAGTAGTCGAAAGATGCACTTTCTTGCTCTGTTTTCTAGAAATTTTAGTGATTAAAAATGTGGACTTTTCAGATAAAAATATTTTTTTCACAGTATAATGACTCGCTGAGAAAAAATGGCCCGTATTTTCTGCTGGCCCTAAGGCACGTGCCTTATATGCCTTAAGGTTAATCCGGCACTGACTGCGATAGCCACCCTGTGGAATGGCAAACCAGGGTGTGGTATTTGCCCCGAGAGCTGACTCGGCAAAAAAACACCCCCCAACCCCCACTATGGATTACATTAGTAATGCGGAGGTCCAGCCACTAGAGGCCAGTGGAATGACTGGACACAATCGGCCTCACAGGCGTCAGTTATCTCCTGACCGGCTGCCTGTCTCACCCCCTAATTGAGAGAGAGCGGCAAACAGTTCTTTGAGCCCCTTTCCTGATGACCTTTATGGCCCAAATCCTGGGTCACCAGGGAGGCCAGATTGTGAGGGGGGGAGGGATTCTACTCTGTTCCACCCCGACCAACAAAGCCATTGGTGAATCTGAAGCAAGTCACTAGACTAGCCTCAGTAAACACCCTAACACTCGGGTCCCCAAATGCGACAAGGTGAGCTGACTGCCTTGGCAGATAAGCTTTCTCTTAGTGTGGGTGTTCAAGAGCACTGAATGCAGACCGGACAGACTGATGAGGTTCTGATTAAGGACATGGGGGGCGGTTGGCGACTCGCCCTCGCTTCAGCAGATGATAGTGAAAATGCTGGAATTGGTCTATTGATGAATCCAACTGCACATGCAGCATTGGACAAAATAGACCAAATCTCTAACCGCATCATCCGTTGCCACTTCTCATGTTCTGGAAGACTGGCTAAGAAGTTTCCTAAGGTGGTTCTGATTGTGTGCTACTCTCCAACTACTGTTGCCCCTGACGAGGAGGTGGAATATTTCTACCAGAATCTACAAGCAGCTACTGATGGAGTGGATCAGCATACATTCTTAACATTCCTGGGAGACTTTAATGCACGTCTGCATCAATCACCTACATCGCCCTGGGTCTATAGCAATAGTGTTAACCGAAATTCCGTCCATCTTCAGGATTTTATCTCTGGAAATGGATTGTTTTCGGCTGGAACCCAGTTCAAGAAGCGAACTGGAAAGCTATGGACTCATAGTGGACCCAGTGGTCACAAGTCCCAGATAGACCATATCCTGTTTCATAGGAAATACAGGAGCACTATACAAGACTGTAATGCATTTACACTTTACGACCCTTCTCCAGTGATCACCGCCTTATTGTGGACAAGATAAGACTTAGTCTGCGTGCTAGCAGAACAACGAAATCTGCCTTGCCGCTGCATGACTGGTCCTCTCTGTTGCAACAGCCAAGTGTGAGATCCAGCTTCACACTACAGCTGAGCAACAGGTATGAGGTTCTTGCCTCTGAGGCGGCAGATTACTGTTAGGGCTATACTGCCTTCACAGAGGAGGTTAAGTTAGCAGGTGCAGAAACAGTTCCTGTATACCCTCGAAACAGAAAACGGGCCCCCTGGACTGACAACAAAATTCAGAAGTGCCGAAATGACCTCTACAAGGCGCAGAAAGAGTCCCGACTCAAACAGACTACAGCGGTCAAGAATGCAGATAAGGCTGCATCTAGGTCCCTGTACAGGCAGTACTCTGTTAATTTACAGGAGCTAATAAACCAACAGGTTGATGCCATCAATGATGCTGACGACAGCAGGCAATAATCCCAGACATGGAGATCGATCAACTTGCTTGCTGGTCGAAAAAGCCAACCAACCTCCAAGGTTAGTCCCCCTGAGGTCTTTAAAATACCTGAGTGTTTAAAGCTCATCTATCCCATCATAGTAGACATATACCGAACAACAAGAGTCCCACAAGAAATGAAAACAAATAATTGGGTGCCAGTTCCCAAGAAGGGCAACCTAACACTCTATGGTTCTTTTCGGGGAATCTCATTGATCTCGATTGCTGCAAAGCTATACAATAGAATTCTATTAAATCGCATCAGGGATCCCATTGAGAGACTGCTCCTTGGAAATCAGAATGGGTTCTGTAAAGGTCGTGGGACCATGGAGCCCATTTTGGCACTTAGAAGGATAATTGAAGAGTTATCAAAAAAGAAAGACAGGCATCTGGCTGTTATCTTTGTTGACTTCTTCAAGGCCTTTGATTCAGTCTCTCGCTCACGTATGTTCAGCATACTTTCATTATATGGGATTCCTGATGAAATTATTGCAGCAATCAGATCAGTATACGATGGTTCGACAACATTTGTGTCTACTGTTGACGGTGACACAGAACATTTGAAGTGTTATGGGGCGTCTTCCAGGGAGACACACTTGCACCATTCTTGTTCATAATTGTTGTTGACTATGTTCTACGCATGTCCTTAGATCATCATAATGATGATGGGGTCATGATAACTCCACCTACTGGCTCCAGAAGTCGAGGAAATCCTGCCAAGTACCTAACTGATCTAGACTTTGCTGATGACTTAGGAGTACTCTCAGAATCACTAGAGGGAGCCCAACGGCTCCTCAGCTCATTAGAACATGCTGCTTCTAGTGTTGGTCTTTTTATTAACTCCAGAAAGACCAACATTTTGACAGTTAACTTTGAAAGTCCTCAGCAAGTCTCTGATCGGATGAGCATAAGTTCAAAAGATGGTACGCTTGAGCATGTGGATGACTTCTGTTACCTGGGATCATGGATCCGGAAGTCAGGTGAGGACCTTCGAATACGTAAGGGAAAGGCATGGGCAGCCTTGAATAGGCTTTCCAGGATTTGGAAGTCACCGAGAATTAATCGGAAACTTAAGGTCCGATTATTTAGAGCAGCAGTAGTTCCAGTACTCCTCTATGGGAGTCCATGCTGGGCTCTAACTGCTGAGGATACCAAATCTCTGGATGGCACATTCTCAAGAATGCTACGCCGGGTTCATTGTGTCAAGTACAATGCACACATCTCCAACCAGACACTATATAACATTGGAGGTGTCTCATTGGTTCCCCCAAGCTTGACACTAGAACAAAATCGCCTCCGCTTTGCAGGACATTGCTTTCGCCGTGAGGACCAGCCAGTGCATAATCTTGTACTTTGGCAGCCTCATGGAGTGAATAAGCATGGTGGACAGCCCATGACTTTCTTGAGACGCATCTTAAAGGAAAATGACCTTATTAAAGATGCGGATGATCTAGCAAATGTCATGGGTGATAGGGAGTTCTGGCGGTGCAATTTTGTCGATAAGCCGGCACAGCATTCTTAAAAATGCCACTGTAATGTAGCATGCCGATCCTAGTAGTAGTAGTAGTAGTGAACGTGCCATCCAGAGATTTGGTGTCCTCAGCAGTTAGAGCCCAGAATGGACTCCCATAGAGGAGTACTGGAACTACTTCACTGCTCTAAATAATCGGACCTTAAGTTTCCGATTAATTCTCGGTGACTTCCAAATCCTGGAAAAAGCCTATTCAAGGCTGCCCATGCTTTCCCTTACGTATTCGAAGGTCCTCACCTGACTTCCGGATCCATGATCCCAGGTAACAGAAGTCGTCCACATGCTTAAGCATACCATCCTTTGAGCTTATGCTCATCCGATCAGAGACTTGCTGAGGACTTTTATCCGATCAGAGACTTGCTGAGGACTTTTAAAGTTAACTGTCAAAATTTTGGTCTTTCTGGAGTTAAAAAGACCAACACTAGAAGCAGTATGTTCTAATGAGTTGAGGAGCCGTTGGGCTCCCTCTAGTGATGGTAGAGCTCCCGAAGAATAACAACTAGTGGGAATGTTTATACTGGAAAAACAGGACGTATGGGGTGTAGTTCCAGTGGAAATTGTGAAACGATATAAATTTATGAAAGTAAATACGGTGTCAGATTAATAAGTTTGTTATGGGCCGGTACGTACAGTAGTAGAATAATTAATTTAAACAGTATGTAAACGGTTTCAAGGATACACTAAACACTCGTCTTAGTTTTACGGGGTTCCGGGTTAGGTGGCATTGCTTCAATGTTTTTTGGACGTGGTTTAGTTTCGATATATAAGTGGGAGCAGCGCCCGTGATGTTGTTAAATATTTTTGAGACTGACTGGGGGTTTTTTGCTCCGAGAAAAACTTGACGGGCGGCAGAATAATTGTGGCATTGGAGCTTTAGTTGGAGACTGAGTTTCCATTATTAATGTTCCATGAGATAATGCATACGTTTATCAAAATTTTTGTGGATGTTAAACATTCAAACAAATTGTGCAGTTGGAATATTATAGAAGCTTACCTTCTTAGTGCTATCCGGACAATACGGTCATAGATAACCAGAGAAATGCCAAAAGGTACCTATTCCAAAAAAATGCAAACATTTTATCCAACACCCTATACACCATGTCCTAGAATATAGTGTCGTAATTCAATGACACCCCCCCCTAATTTATCTACAAATCTTAATGAGATTGAATGAAATTTGAAGCAGATATAGTTTCACGCAACTCCTCCTGGGTGGGTGAGTCAACATTTTTATTTTTGGATTCTTTATTCTTTAGCTACAAGCTAAATAAACTACAAGCTACAAGCTTGAAATAAAGTGTTTCTGGCGATATTGCACCATTTACACCACAGTTGTTATTCAACCTTATAGTGATTTGTTGGTACTGTGAGAAAGCTGGCAATAATGCAATGATTCCATATATATAAAAATATTTGAATTTGGTTCGGAATTAGCTGAGATAATGAGCGTTCAAAAGTTGCATGGTTTTGCACTGCGCGAGTCTATTTAATTAAAATGTTATATTTATTTATTTATTTTATTTTATTGTATGAATAGCTACGTAATATTATGATTGAAGAGGTATTGCATTGTTGCCCAGCTACGTATTGGATAAACAAAATGTTCTAGAATATTAATATGCATTTATTAAATAGAATAAAATAGCCTCGCGAAGGTGCAAATTTTGAACGCCGTTATCTCAGCTATTTTACCACGAATTTCTGATTATGTTACATATTTGGAATCCTTGCACGACCCGCATAGGCCGGCATAGCATCTTCCGGCAGAGCAACTTCAATGCAGCAGTAGTACTCAGAAAATGTAATAAGAAAGTAGAAACAATGGACATCAGATTTTAATCAACTTTGATACGAAATACAACTCTTCCTCTTGATGCATGTTAATTTGATTCACTTTTCATAATTAAATTGACGTCTGGCTGGTCAGCTCCACCTGGTCCTGGACTGTATTTCATTCAATTTGTATAATGGTGTTCCCGAGTGCAGTAGCGCCTGTGCATCACCACTGTTTGTCGTCAATGTTCCAACATCCGGATAACTAATAAAGTCGCGGAGATACCAGTTGCTGCTAATGGGTGTCGCATTTGAAGCTTCTATATTATATGTGTCATAAGCAAACAAATTATTTGATTCCGCTTACAGGAAGTATCAAAATATTAAACAATGACTAATTGTAATTGCAATTTTGTTCATGTAATTTACAAATTTATTGCGTGTAATCTTCATGGTGTAATAGATGCGCATAGGTAACAAATGTAAGTCGAACTGTAATAATATGTCAAAGGGATTTCCTGTAGAATTTCCTGTTACGTCGTAAATCAAAAAAAATAATTATTATTTACAGCATCATTTCTAGTATTTTGGTAATTCTTCTGAAATCCAAAAGGGCACTACTGCTATGGAAGGTGAAATTGTTTCCTTATTTCCATAGGAATGTTGAACAAGTATTGCATACAGTTCATCTATGATTGATAAAAAGTAATCAGTGGTATGTATGGGTGTTTTTTGTATATGTTTGTATGCCGGACAAACAGGAAAATAGAAGAAACTCAACGACTAAGCAAACTATCGATATGTCCAAGCTCTTCAGTTGTGACACCTGTTCGGCGTTCTTTTTAGAAAAATCACCTTATGAGGATCACCTCGCTGGCTGTAAAAAAGCAACGTCTGCCTGTAACACCTGCCCGCATTGCTACAAGAAGGTCAATGGTAACAACTGTTTAGGTTGCGAAATTTGCGGCTCGTGGATTCACACCAGTTGCCTCATTCTATCAGCCACTGATATACAAATCATGGCTAAATGCAAAAATTGCAAAATAATCTGCAATATTTGCGAGGCCAAGGGAAATTTAATCATAAATGACGTCGCAATGACAAATAATCCTGATTTGGAAACTCTGTTCGGAAAGATGCACTCTTCTTTGAAGGAAGAGCTTTCAAATATGAAAGGCGAGCTAGGAAATTTTCATAATGAAGCCCCCATTAGCTCGGGTTCAGGTTGGACCAAGGTTACCCGGGGTGCTCGTTCTTATGCGCGGGAGGCGAACATTAGTGACAACCTATCCATGGAGGACGTCAACAGAGAAGTTGTTGAACAACAACGATGGGAGCTTAACTTAGTCATCACCAGATTACCCACTCCTGACATCAACACTCGTTCGGATGATACCGATGCTGTTAACAACTTACAGACTACCCATTTTCAACTGGAGGTGGATCGACCGGTGGATATGATTCTTTACAAGCGGCCCGCCAGAGATGGCAAGCCTCCGATTTTTATTGCTAAACTTTCATCTTCGAACTGTATGTCATTAATTTTGAATGAAAAAAAGTCCTTACGCAAGTCCCCAGCCACGGCGTCAGTTTATATTTCTCCTGATCTGACACCCTTCCAATCCAAGCAAGCATTTGCGAAGCGAGAAAGTCAGCGACAACACCAATCTACGAGACAACGCAATGACCATACGACTTTTGGAACTACTCTAATAAGAAACCGCCTTGAAGATACCCTTAATACGTCGGGCGCTGAAAATGGTACACCGTCCCAGGAAAATGCCTAGGGGGGATTCATCAACGCAAAAATGACAACTATTTCTTAGAGTGCTGCTGCTTTAACGTGCAATCTTTAGGTAATAAACTACCCGACCTAAACGATTTCCTGACTTCTGGCAGGCCGGATGTTATTTTTAGTTATGTGAACAACAAACATAATGTGAAATCAGGCATAATCTGCTTTTAAAGTTAATGGTAAGGTCATCATTAATAGCTCATATCCTTTCAGAAGTGTTTTCTGAAAACTTCACTAAAGACAATAAAAATATTCCACACTTTAGTCGTAGATTGCCTGATAATGTTACTATCTATAATGTAATTTTCACCCATGATATTGTATTTTCTGTGCTTCGCAAACTTGAATCTAAACAAGGCGCAACCCCTGATGGGTTTCCTAGTTATATTTTTGCAAAATTACCGCGTAGTTTATCTGTACCGCTATCGATTTTATTTACATTGTCTTTTGAAACTCATGCGAACATTCTTCCATTATATAAAAAGGGCAATCACACCGACCCCCACAATTACAGGCCTATCTCACAAACCTGCGTAGCTTTTAAAGTAATGGAATTATGTATCAAAGATGTAGTTTTAAATTATTTACGTCACCATAATTTAATAACTAAGATGCAACATGGGTTCATGAAACGTAGAAGTACTTGCACACAGCTTCTTGAATGTACAAATGATTGGTTTAAATTACTAGATAAACATAATTCTGTAAATGTAATTTATATTGATTTCGCTAAAGCGTTTGATTCTGTGGTGCATTCTAAATTATTAATTAAATTATCTAGCTATATGGCATTTCAGGAAAATTACTATTATTCGATTGGTGCATTTTTATCTGCTCGTACACAAACTGTTATAGTAGGTAATGCTATTTCTATTGTTACTAAAGTCACTTCTGGAACAGTACAGGGAAGTATCTTAGGTCCGCTATTGTTTTTGTTGTACGTAAACGACTTACCTGATGCACTCGTTAGTCCTACAAATGACGTTAGTTGTAAATTATTTGCTGATGACCTTAAACTGTACAGTAAAGCTTCAGCCAGCAAATCATTGGCAGATGCCTTCACAGTACTCGAAACCTGGGCTAATGAATGGCAAGTTAAAATTGCAACTCATAAATGTTCAGTGTTGAACATTTCCACATCAGTTAATAATTTATCCCAGGATAAATTCGTCCTGTATGGTAAAGTCCTGACGCTAGATAAATCTTGTAGGGACCTTGGTGTCTCTATAAGTAGCAATCTAAAATTTGACCTCCACTACCATGAGCAGGTTCAAAAGGCTTTTCGTATTGTTAATATGATATTTAAGTGCTTCAACACTAGCAATCTCAATGCGTTACTAACAGCGTACACATCTTATGTTCGACCCATATTGGAGTACTGTACACCAGTTAGTTCGCCTTTTAATTTGGGGTCAATAGATCTTATTGAAAGAGTCCAAAGATATTTTACCCGTCGTTTGTATGTTCGTTGTAAATTTGATCGTGCTGACTACTTAGATCGACTCCTACGTTTAAAACTACACCCGCTAGAAGTCCGAAGACATCTTTGATCTAAAGCTGGTGTATATGATTTATAACAAACTTGTTGATTTAAATTTTGATGACTTCTTTCATATGGTTAGAAATATTAATAGAGGTCATTCCATGAAACTTTACAAGTCCTTTTCCAGACTTCAGATAGCTAAAGAATCGTTCTCAAATCGTGCAGTAGATATTAGGAATGGCCTGGCGCAAGATGTCGTTAGTGCATCCAATATTAATATTTTTAATGATAAAATAAAAGAAGTTGACCTGTTACCTTATTGTAATTTTAATAGATTTATAGATTGAAATTTCTAAGCTTATTTTATTTTTTCTGATAACTGAACCTTCACTTTTGATCCACTAAGAAACATATCATATGTTGTATTTTATTCTTTTTATTTTTTCCTTTTAAGAACGTATTTTATTTAATACTTTCACCCCACTGACATACAGTAAGTGTTAGTAATCTATGTTCCACGTTTTATAATTTCTGTCGTAAACTTAATAACAACATTATTGCATTATTGATTTATTTGACGTTTATGTATGTAACCACCTATAAGCGTAACAGTAGCATTTACGCGAATTGTATCTTGGTGGTGTTTCCCCCTTTAATTTTAATTTTAATTAATGTTAATATTAAATGAGTGTTGTAATAATAATAACATTTTAAACAACCATGTTCAGCATGATCCGGTCTTTTGAACATAATTTTGAGTTGAACGAAATATATTTTCGAAAAATTAATTTTTGCTAAGGAAATGATCTGGAATGATTTGATCTGGAATGCAATGCTATTTTGTTTATATGTATGTGTGCGTATTTGGCTGATTTTAGGTGTAGTTAGTTAGAATAACATGTGTACTGCACGGGTTAGTGTAGCTGATAAAACCAAATCCCGGCGAAACACATGCAAAAATGTAACCAATGTGATAATTTTACTTACAGTATTTAAACAGTGTTGCGCTTCGTGTCCCTGCTTAAATAAAATGATGAATACTACTACTACTACTAGGATCGGCATGCTGCATTGCATCAACATTTTTAAGAATGCTGTGCCGGCTTGTCGACAAAATTGCGCCGCCACAACTCCCTAACACCCATGACATTTGCTAGATCATCCGCATCTTCAAGGCCAGTGTCCTTTAAGATGCGTCTCAAGAAAGTCATGGGCTGTCCACCATGCTTATTCACTCCATGAGGCTGCCAAAGTACAAGATTATGCACTGGCTGGTCCTCACGGCGAAAGCAATGTCCTGCAAAGCGGAGGCGATTTTGTTCTAGTGTCAAGCTTGGGGGAACCAATGAGACACCTCCAATGTTATATAGTGTCGTCTGGTTGGAGATGTGTGCATTGTACTTGACACAATGAACCCGGCATAGCATTCTTGTGAATGTGCCATCCAGAGATAAGTTTCCGATTAACTCTCGGTGACTTCCAAATCCTGGAAAGCCTGTTCAAGGCTGCCCATGCCTTTCCCTTACGTATTCGAAGATCCTCACCTGACTTCCGAATCCATGATCCCAGGTAACAGAAGTCGTCCACATGCTCAAGCATACCATCCTTTGACCTTATGCTCATCCGATCAGAGACTTACTGAGGACTTTCAAAGTTAACTGTCAAAATTTTGGTCTTTCTGGAGTTAATAAAAAGACCAACACTAGAAGCAGCATGTTCTAATGAGCTGAGGAGCCGTGGAGCCGTGGTGGATGAGGTGAGGAGCAAAGTCTAGATCAGTTAGGTACTTGGTAGGATTTCCTCGACTTCTGGAGCCAGTAGCATCATTCACCCCATCATCATTATGATGATCTAAGGACATGCGTAGAACATAGTCAACCACAATTATGAACAAGAATGGTGCAAGTGTGTCTCCCTGGAGGACGCCCCATAACACCCTCAAATGGTTCTGTGTCACCGTCAACAGTAGACACAAATGTTGTTGAACCATCGTATACTGATCTGATTGCTGCAATAATTTCATGAGGTATCCCATATAATGAAAGTATGCTGAACATACGTGAGCGAGAGACTGAATCAAAGGCCTTGAAGAAGTCAACAAAGATAACAGCCAGATGCCTGTCTTTCTTTTTTGATAGCTCTTCAATTATCCTTCTGTGCCAAGAGTGCCAAAATGGGCTCCATGGTCCCACGACCTTTACGCAACCCATTCTCATTTCCACGGAGCAGTCTCTCAATGGGATCCCTGATGCGATTTAATATAATTCTATTGTATAGCTTTGCAGCAATCGAGATCAATGAGATTCCCCGAAAAGAACCATAGAGTGTTAGGTTGCCCATCTTGGGAACTGGCACCAACTTATTTGGTTTCATTTCTTGTGAGACTCTTGTCGTTCGGTACATGTCTACTATGATGGGATAGATGAGCTTTAAACACTCGGGTATTTTAAAGACCTCAGGGGGAACACCATCTACTCCACTGGCACGATTGGTCTTAATGCTCTTTGCAGCAGCCTTCACTTCTGCAAAGGAGATATCACCAATGGGAATATCTGGGAGTACAGACTCAGATACTTTTACTTATATAAAGTTATCAGGCAATACCCTGTCATTATTGAGGAGCTTTTCAAAGTGGGCCTTCCAACCATCGAGGCGATCGGCTGGTGATTCAGCCTTAACCTTGGTGGTTGGTTGGCTTTTCCGACCAGTAAGCAAGTTGATCGATTTCCATGCCTGGGATGATTGCCTGCTGTCGTCAGCATCATTGATGGCATCAACCTGTTGGTTTATTAGCTCCTTTAGATTAACAGAGTACTGCCTATTCAGGGACCTGGATGCAGCCTGAACTGCATTCTTGGCCGCTGTAGTCTGTTTGAGTCGGGACTCTTTCTGTGCCTTATATAGTATATATGTAGTATATATGATGAATACTACTTACGGTTGAACAGCTAGAGGAACATCTGGTTTCTCTTTTTCCAATTAATTTTACTTGCTTGATATTGGTCTGTCAAAAATATATTACGTTCAACCCAGACTTATATTATATTTATATATATATATTCTAGAGCCGATCTAGTTTTCACACATAATGTGCGAGTAGTTATTTCGAGGGAGTAAGCGAGCTTAACTTATAAAATAAAAATTATTTCAACCATTGCAACTAAAGTTTGTTGGTTAATTATATATGAAATTAAAACAAAATGGGTACACATGTAGTCTCTCAAATTCCGAGACGAGGGACTGAACGAGACCAGTAGATTATTGACCTTGAGTACCGGTACATCATTCTTTACAAATATGTTAGATAGGCCTACCAACTATCAGTAGCCAGTGATTAAAAAAAAATCTTGCTAATCGTCTTTTTCTGATTTTGAAAAGTTCAAGAAAAATTTAAATATATAGAGCAAACATTATATTACATACCACGGGATTTAAAGCGTAATCATATTACTTACTTTTAACTCTATAAATTTTTAGGAATAAAATATATTTATAAAATAACCAAGCAAATCCCATGGAGGTGCAGTGAGTGATGAGAGAGGTGATCCATACGAATGCAATGCGAGCTTGCAGACAATAACTATGATCCCATGATGTAGAGATGCTACATTCCCACATTATGTATAATTTCATGATAAATGAAGTTCAAAATTATCTCAGCAATAATTCAGTGCTTATATGCCAGAGGTAATTTTCTATCCCGAAAGTTTGGTGTGTGTAGCAATAAGGGGCCGTCCAAGTATGACGTCTGCACTTTTCCCCAAAATGTTGACCCCCTCCCTCCCCTAAATCAGATGTCATCAGATAGGCGTTGACCCCCCCCCCCCCTCCCCTAAATCAGATTAAAAAAATTTTCGCGTCCTAATCACTGAAACATGGTGACTGGTAACTGAAACAGAAGGTCGTGCTACGGGCCTTCGGGGGCTTCGAACAATTAAAATAGGCAAGCTATTTACTCTTCTGCTATATCTCTTCTAGCACCTATAAATGAACATGCTGACGTCAGATTTTGGCTGACCCCCTCCCCTCCCCTCATCAGCACGTCATCAGATTTTCCCAACCCCCCTCCCCCCCCTAAAGCTTCTCTATTTGGTGCCTTTTGTTCTAGTATCTATTGTAACGCCCTTTGGGCTAAACGTAATTATTCTGAATATGTGCACGAAAAACTACGAGTAGCGTATAATAATTGCTTCCAAATGTTATTCAACCAACCTAGATTAACTGACGATATGCCAAAAAGCATAACTGAGGCGTTTGCTCAGTATAATATTAAGTTATTTGTAGATATCACGCCTTCAGCAGCCTATTTTCGTAGGATTGATTCGTCAGATAACATTATTATTTGTGCAGTGTCTAGAATCTGCGCTGTAAATAGGATTTCTAGAATACGGGAAATGTGCACTACGTCGACTTGGTATTAACGTATATTTTGTGCTATAGATTAGTACTTACATTCATTGATATATTTAGTAAGTACGTACAGTAGTACTGTGACAATATTAGTGATAATATGTTGAAATAAATATTAATAATAATAGTAATAAGAATATAATTATAATCTCAAATCCGAAAATTGCATGACTCATTATATTTCGAAAATGTCATGTATTAGTCATAGATCCATTGAAAGGTTAACCAGGAATATCAGAGGGCCACTAATTAAATGATTGTCTTTACGTTTATTACTTCTGACATTTGAGATAGAAACAAGTGCATTAGATTGGTAGTATTTGGCCCGTGGTATAACAGTACAGCCCAGCAGGATCGATATATAATGCAACTAGAAAGCAAAGCATTGATAAGGATTTCCATTTCTCAAGACAGTGAATGTCACGTTTCATTTAATATCGATGTCTACGTATTGATTGGTACAAGTTACATACAGTAGTACATTGGAAATCCAATTATCCCCTTATACAATTATGGTCGATTCTCGATACGTTGTAATGAGCCTCTCTAATTGACTTGCATTGTTACAATTCAGCTACCCAAAATAAAAAACGACTTGGCATTGGCATTGGCAAATTCCAACAAATTCCGATGGCGTCAAAAGCTTCAGACAAATTCAAACAGCTTCAGACAATTTCAAACAGCTTCAGACAACTTCAAACAAATTCAGATAAACAACTTCCAACAAGACCAACAGACCAACAACATCCAACAGGAATTTCAACAGACCAACAACATCCAACAGGAATTTCAAACACTTTCAGACGGATTTCAGACAGATTCAGATGGGCTCCAACAGACTAAACTTGTTAGAAATATTTTCTCCAACAGAATCAAACAGTACTAAATCTCCGTAGGTTAGCATTGTGCTTGTTTGAAGCTGTCGGAGTGTGTTGGATCCGATCGGATCCGATGGCACTCTGTTGGTGAGCGGGACTGTAGTTTTTCACTGGATTCCTACTGTGTTATGTTATTAACATGAAGTTATTAGTAATCACAGTAATAGCATACAACAACGATTACATTGTAAAAATCCATTCCAATATCGAAATTTCAATAAAATATCATAAATAGTAAAGGTGGAATGTATTTCAATAATTATGTATACAGAGGCCTTGGATATACTGAGTGAAGGGTGATTATTATACTGAACTATTCAACTTATAGTTTATTAATTCCCGGTATTCCAATATGCCTTTCTTTGAGCATACTTATATTTATTACCTGGTTATTTTGTTATTTTACGATATATTTTACCCAAGGAGATGTTATTTAAGCGAGGCGAAGCCGAGGTTTAATAACATCTCCAAGTTCCCGTTTCCAACTATGTTAACATTTCTAAAAGGGTTTTTTGGGGGGAAGAGAAAGAAAATGGGGCGTGGCATTTATGGCCATGGGTTATCAACCCATGGTGAATAACATTCACAATGGTTGGTGTGTATGTAACAGTTATACAGTATATTTATCTATGTAATGCATGTATCCTCCACTTGGCCGTAAATCAACAGTTGTTACTCGCACAATGCTGAAGAAAAAAGACCCACTAGCCGGGAGGGCTGTCTCCACCGAAACACATGGGGTAGTGAGGAACTTAAACCAACTGTTGAAACGTTTCAGTAGCCATCGCGCAACTTGTAAAATACTAAAACAGCTGTTGAAACGGTACAGATCTGAAGCCTGTTGTCATGTGCGCATCCTTATTTACACGGCCACATAACATAACACATAACAGATATACATACTGAAACCAACCGATAAAGCTCATCTACCCCATCATAGTAGACATGTACCGAACAACAAGAGTCCCACAAGAAATGAAAACAAATAAGTTGGTGCCAGTTCCCAAGAAGGGCAACCTAACACTCTATGGTTCTTTTCGGGGAATCTCATTGATCTCGATTGCTGCAAAGCTATACAATAGGATTCTATTAAATCGCATCAGGGATCCCATTGAGAGACTGCTCTGTGGAAATCAGAATGGGTTCCGTAAAGGTCGTGGGACCATAACTCCCTAACACCCATGACATTTGCTAGATCATCCGCATCTTCAAGGCCAGTGTCCTTTAAGATGCGTCTCAAGAAAGTCATGGGCTGTCCACCATGCTTATTCAGTCCATGAGGCTGCCAAAGTACAAGATTATGCACTGGCTGGTCCTCACGGCGAAAGCAATGTCCTGCAAAGCGGAGGCGATTTTGTTCTAGTGTCAAGCTTGGGGGAACCAATGAGACACCTCCAATGTTATATAGTGTCGTCTGGTTGGAGATGTGTGCATTGTACTTGACACAATGAACCCGGCATAGCATTCTTGTGAATGTGCCATCCAGAGATAAGTTTCCGATTAACTCTCGGTGACTTCCAAATCCTGGAAAGCCTGTTCAAGGCTGCCCATGCCTTTCCCTTACGTATTCGAAGATCCTCACCTGACTTCCGAATCCATGATCCCAGGTAACAGAAGTCGTCCACATGCTCAAGCATACCATCCTTTGACCTTATGCTCATCCGATCAGAGACTTACTGAGGACTTTCAAAGTTAACTGTCAAAATTTTGGTCTTTCTGGAGTTAATAAAAAGACCAACACTAGAAGCAGCATGTTCTAATGAGCTGAGGAGCCGTGGAGCCGTGGTGGATGAGGTGAGGAGCAAAGTCTAGATCAGTTAGGTACTTGGTAGGATTTCCTCGACTTCTGGAGCCAGTAGCATCATTCACCCCATCATCATTATGATGATCTAAGGACATGCGTAGAACATAGTCAACCACAATTATGAACAAGAATGGTGCAAGTGTGTCTCCCTGGAGGACGCCCCATAACACCCTCAAATGGTTCTGTGTCACCGTCAACAGTAGACACAAATGTTGTTGAACCATCGTATACTGATCTGATTGCTGCAATAATTTCATGAGGTATCCCATATAATGAAAGTATGCTGAACATACGTGAGCGAGAGACTGAATCAAAGGCCTTGAAGAAGTCAACAAAGATAACAGCCAGATGCCTGTCTTTCTTTTTTGATAGCTCTTCAATTATCCTTCTGTGCCAAGAGTGCCAAAATGGGCTCCATGGTCCCACGACCTTTACGCAACCCATTCTCATTTCCACGGAGCAGTCTCTCAATGGGATCCCTGATGCGATTTAATATAATTCTATTGTATAGCTTTGCAGCAATCGAGATCAATGAGATTCCCCGAAAAGAACCATAGAGTGTTAGGTTGCCCATCTTGGGAACTGGCACCAACTTATTTGGTTTCATTTCTTGTGAGACTCTTGTCGTTCGGTACATGTCTACTATGATGGGATAGATGAGCTTTAAACACTCGGGTATTTTAAAGACCTCAGGGGGAACACCATCTACTCCACTGGCACGATTGGTCTTAATGCTCTTTGCAGCAGCCTTCACTTCTGCAAAGGAGATATCACCAATGGGAATATCTGGGAGTACAGACTCAGATACTTTTACTTATATAAAGTTATCAGGCAATACCCTGTCATTATTGAGGAGCTTTTCAAAGTGGGCCTTCCAACCATCGAGGCGATCGGCTGGTGATTCAGCCTTAACCTTGGTGGTTGGTTGGCTTTTCCGACCAGTAAGCAAGTTGATCGATTTCCATGCCTGGGATGATTGCCTGCTGTCGTCAGCATCATTGATGGCATCAACCTGTTGGTTTATTAGCTCCTTTAGATTAACAGAGTACTGCCTATTCAGGGACCTGGATGCAGCCTGAACTGCATTCTTGGCCGCTGTAGTCTGTTTGAGTCGGGACTCTTTCTGTGCCTTATATAGTATATATGTAGTATATATGATGAATACTACTTACGGTTGAACAGCTAGAGGAACATCTGGTTTCTCTTTTTCCAATTAATTTTACTTGCTTGATATTGGTCTGTCAAAAATATATTACGTTCAACCCAGACTTATATTATATTTATATATATATATTCTAGAGCCGATCTAGTTTTCACACATAATGTGCGAGTAGTTATTTCGAGGGAGTAAGCGAGCTTAACTTATAAAATAAAAATTATTTCAACCATTGCAACTAAAGTTTGTTGGTTAATTATATATGAAATTAAAACAAAATGGGTACACATGTAGTCTCTCAAATTCCGAGACGAGGGACTGAACGAGACCAGTAGATTATTGACCTTGAGTACCGGTACATCATTCTTTACAAATATGTTAGATAGGCCTACCAACTATCAGTAGCCAGTGATTAAAAAAAAATCTTGCTAATCGTCTTTTTCTGATTTTGAAAAGTTCAAGAAAAATTTAAATATATAGAGCAAACATTATATTACATACCACGGGATTTAAAGCGTAATCATATTACTTACTTTTAACTCTATAAATTTTTAGGAATAAAATATATTTATAAAATAACCAAGCAAATCCCATGGAGGTGCAGTGAGTGATGAGAGAGGTGATCCATACGAATGCAATGCGAGCTTGCAGACAATAACTATGATCCCATGATGTAGAGATGCTACATTCCCACATTATGTATAATTTCATGATAAATGAAGTTCAAAATTATCTCAGCAATAATTCAGTGCTTATATGCCAGAGGTAATTTTCTATCCCGAAAGTTTGGTGTGTGTAGCAATAAGGGGCCGTCCAAGTATGACGTCTGCACTTTTCCCCAAAATGTTGACCCCCTCCCTCCCCTAAATCAGATGTCATCAGATAGGCGTTGACCCCCCCCCCCCCTCCCCTAAATCAGATTAAAAAAATTTTCGCGTCCTAATCACTGAAACATGGTGACTGGTAACTGAAACAGAAGGTCGTGCTACGGGCCTTCGGGGGCTTCGAACAATTAAAATAGGCAAGCTATTTACTCTTCTGCTATATATCTTCTAACACCTATAAATGAACATGCTGACGTCAGATTTTGGCTGACCCCCTCCCCTCCCCTCATCAGCACGTCATCAGATTTTCCCAACCCCCCTCCCCCCCCTAAAGCTTCTCTATTTGGTGCCTTTTGTTCTAGTATCTATTGTAACGCCCTTTGGGCTAAACGTAATTATTCTGAATATGTGCACGAAAAACTACGAGTAGCGTATAATAATTGCTTCCAAATGTTATTCAACCAACCTAGATTAACTGACGATATGCCAAAAAGCATAACTGAGGCGTTTGCTCAGTATAATATTAAGTTATTTGTAGATATCACGCCTTCAGCAGCCTATTTTCGTAGGATTGATTCGTCAGATAACATTATTATTTGTGCAGTGTCTAGAATCTGCGCTGTAAATAGGATTTCTAGAATACGGGAAATGTGCACTACGTCGACTTGGTATTAACGTATATTTTGTGCTATAGATTAGTACTTACATTCATTGATATATTTAGTAAGTACGTACAGTAGTACTGTGACAATATTAGTGATAATATGTTGAAATAAATATTAATAATAATAGTAATAAGAATATAATTATAATCTCAAATCCGAAAATTGCATGACTCATTATATTTCGAAAATGTCATGTATTAGTCATAGATCCATTGAAAGGTTAACCAGGAATATCAGAGGGCCACTAATTAAATGATTGTCTTTACGTTTATTACTTCTGACATTTGAGATAGAAACAAGTGCATTAGATTGGTAGTATTTGGCCCGTGGTATAACAGTACAGCCCAGCAGGATCGATATATAATGCAACTAGAAAGCAAAGCATTGATAAGGATTTCCATTTCTCAAGACAGTGAATGTCACGTTTCATTTAATATCGATGTCTACGTATTGATTGGTACAAGTTACATACAGTAGTACATTGGAAATCCAATTATCCCCTTATACAATTATGGTCGATTCTCGATACGTTGTAATGAGCCTCTCTAATTGACTTGCATTGTTACAATTCAGCTACCCAAAATAAAAAACGACTTGGCATTGGCATTGGCAAATTCCAACAAATTCCGATGGCGTCAAACAGCTTCAGACAAATTCAAACAGCTTCAGACAATTTCAAACAGCTTCAGACAACTTCAAACAAATTCAGATAGCTTCCAACAACATCCAACAGGAATTTCAAACACTTTCAGACGGATTTCAGACAGATTCAGATGGGCTCCAACAGACTAAACTTGTTGGAAATATTTTCTCCAACAGAATCAAACAGTACTAAATCTCCGTAGGTTAGCATTGTGCTTGTTTGAAGCTGTCGGAGTGTGTTGGATCCGATCGGATCCGATGGCACTCTGTTGGTGAGCGGGACTGTAGTTTTTCACTGGATTCCTACTGTGTTATGTTATTAACATGAAGTTATTAGTAATCACAGTAATAGCATACAACAACGATTACATTGTAAAATTCCATTCCAATATCGAAATTTCAATAAAATATCATAAATAGTAAAGTTGGAATGTATTTCAATAATTATGTATACAGAGGCCTTGGATATACTGAGTGAAGGGTGATTATTATACTGAACAATTCAACTTATAGTTTATTAATTCCCGGTATTCCAATATGCCTTTCTTTGAGCCTATATAACTTATATTTATTACCTGGTTATTTTGTTATTTTACGAGATATTTTACCCAAGGAGATGTTATTTAAGCGAGGCGAAGCCGAGGTTTAATAACATCTTCAAGTTCCCGTTTCCAACTATGTTAACATTTCTAAAAGGGTTTTTTGGAGGGAAGATAAAGAAAATGGGGCGTGGCATTTTTGGGGGATAGTTATCAACCCATGGTGAATAACATTCACAATGGTTGGTGTGTATGTAACAGTTGTACAGTATATTTATCTATGTAATGCATGTATCCTCCACTTGGCCGTAAATCAACAGTTGGTACTCGCACAATTTCAATACTTTGAATAGTTGTTATAAAGATCGTTGTTGAAAATCTAAATGCTGAAGAAAAAAGACCCACTAACCGGGAGGGCTGTCTCCACCGAAACACATGGGGTAGTGAGGAACTTAAACCAACTGTTGAAACGTTTCAGTAGCCATCGCGCAACTTGTAAAATACTAAAACAGCTGTTGAAACGGCACAGATCTGAAGCCTGTTGTCATGTGCGCATCCTTATTTACACGGCCACATAACATAACACATAACAGATATACATACTGAAACCAACCGATAAAGCTCATCTACCCCATCATAGTAGACATGTACCGAACAACAAGAGTCCCACAAGAAATGAAAACAAATAAGTTGGTGCCAGTTCCCAAGAAGGGCAACCTAACACTCTATGGTTCTTTTCGGGGAATCTCATTGATCTCGATTGCTGCAAAGCTATACAATAGGATTCTATTAAATCGCATCAGGGATCCCATTGAGAGACTGCTCCGTGGAAATCAGAATGGGTTCCGTAAAGGTCGTGGGACCATGGAGCCCATTTTGGCACTTAGAAGGATAATTGAAGAATTATCAAAAAAGAAAGACAGGCATCTGGCTATTATCTTTGTTGACTTCTTCAAGGCCTTTGATTCAGTCTCTCGCTCACGTATGTTCAGCATACTTTCATTATATGGGATTCCTGATTATTGATTCCTGATTATTGCAGCAATCAGATCAGTATACGATGGTTTGACAACTTTTGTGTCTACTGTTGACGGTGATACTGAACCATTTGAAGTGTTATGGGGCGTCCTCCAAGGAGACACACTTGCACCATTCTTGTTCATTATTGTGGTTGACTATGTTCTACGCATGTCCTTAGATCATCATAATGATGATGGGGTGATGATAACTCCACCTACTGGCTCCAGAAGTCGAGGAAATCCTGCCAAGTACCTAACTGATCTAGACTTTGCTGATGACTTATGAGTACTCTCAGAATCATTAGAGGGCGCCCAACGGCTCCTCAGCTCATTAGAACATGCTGCTTCTAGTGTTGGTCTTTTTATTAACTCCAGAAAGACCAAAATTTTGACAGTTAACTTTGAAAGTCCTCAGCAAGTCTCTGATCGGATGAGCATAAGCTCAAAGGATGGTATGCTTGAGCATGTGGACGACTTCTGTTACCTGTGATCATGGATCCGGAAGTCAGGTGAGGACCTTCGAATACGTAAGGGAATGGCATGGGCAACCTTGAATAGGCTTTCCAGGATTTGGAATTCACCGAGAATTAATCGGAAACTTAAGGTCCAATTATTTAGAGCAGCAGTAGTTCCAGTACTCCTCTACGGGAGTCCATGCTGGGCTCTAACTGCTGAGGACACCAAATCTCTGGATGGCACATTCACAAGAATGCTACGCCGGGTTCATTGTGTCAAGTACAATGCACACATCTCCACCCAGACACTATATAACATTGGAGGTGTCTCATTGGTTCCCCCAAGCTTGACACTAGAACAAAATCGCCTCCGCTTTGCAGGACATTGCTTTCGCCGTGAGGACCAGCCAGTGCATAATCTTGTACTTTGGCAGCCTCATGGAGTGAATAAACATCGTGGACAGCCCATGACTTTCTTGAGACGCATCTTAAAGGACACTGGCCTTGAAGATGCGGATGATCTAGCAAATGTCATGGGTGATAGGGAGTTGTGGCGGTGCAATTTTGTTGACAAGCCGGCACAGCTTTCTTAAAAATGCAGCTGCAATGCAGCATGCCGATCCTAGTAGTAGTAGTAGTAACCGATATAAATAACCGGACCACCCTAAAGCCATATACAGTAGTTGTCAACGGTGTTGTCGCGTTTCTGCAACTGATAGTAGCGTTAGAGTCGCGTTTCGGCAACATGGTAACAAGGTTACATTTCGGCAACTGAGTGATGCATTTCGGCAACTCATAGTTGCATTTCGGCAACTCATAGTTGCATGTCGGCAACTGTTAACAGGATGCGCTTAGGCAAACTGATAGATGCGTTTCGGCAACTGATATATGCGTTTCGGCAACTCGTAAACAATGCCAACTGGATACTGTGTATAGAGCCTACAGTATAGAGATAGGTGGAATCTCAACGTCACCATCGCATCACATTATATCAACACAGGGCAGAGCAAATTAGTATTATTTATTACCTTTGCCTCATTATGTTTCCCATTATTCATTTTCATTCTACATTATTTTACCCACGCCTACTCTCCAACACTACTTCGAGTTATATAGAAACTGATGTTATAATTCCATATAATGTCTACATATTATTCGATATATTACAAGTCTATTAATTGAACCTGATACTATAATTCAATCTGATATAAATTCATACAGTACTATGTTTATCTATTCCCCTTTTCAATTTTGGTTTTTCATCTCGCGTTCGACTCAGTTGTAGATATAGTTCTTTTATTTAGAATCCGATATATCTCAGGATCAGTTTGAGCCCAAAATGGAGAGCTTACAATGATTAATTCTAATTGTAGGTTAGTTTGAGTAACAGCTGTCCAGCGTCACGGAAGGAACGTCATGGGTGGAAACAAATTCCACATTTATCAATCAGACCACAAAATCATATTTTATCACTGCCATATGTGCAAACCGGCAATGTACACATGTAAATGACCAATCAACAACTCTGCCGTCAATAACTATAACTAACTTTTAAACTTGTCATCATTTATAATTTACTTAGATTACATAATGAATGTAGTCACAGTTGCATTACATCCGAGGGTTTGTGACCTAGTTGCCGAAACGCAACTTCAGTTCGCCGAAATGCAACTACGAGTTGCCGAAACACAAATATAGCAGTTTGTTAAACATAATTGTTCAGTTGCCGAAATGCGAATTTTAGTTGCCTAAACGTGACAGTTGCCGAAACGCGATGTAACCGTTGTCAACATGCCAATCCAACACTGATAAACGAAGACACTGGGAGACGGAGATGGAGAACTACTATTTATTACTACTATTTATTTTGTAGGACTACTATTTTTTATTTTTATTTAATACAACTATATTCATTAATATGCTTCTTCACGGATCAACCATCTTTCTGCTAACTGCTATTCAACTCAACTCTACTCTGCTTGACTCAAAGACCAATCAGTTACAGTCTATAAACCACAGATTCTAAGTTTATTATTACCAATTTTTTAAATAGATATAATAAAATTATAAAACATTAATCTGTCATAACTAACATTAATTTCAGCTTCAGTAGCATTGCCCCATAAATTATTGAAGGTGCTATCGAAGAAGGATGACTTGCAAGGATGGTAATTGGTTTTGCCATTAGGATGCTCTGCACTAGTCCCGCTCCAAACTCCATTGTGATCGCAGTAACGATTACCAAATTCTGTTAAAGAAAATGTATTTTTTCGCACACACGTACTAACGCAAGGGGTTTTCCAGATGTAAGTTTATGTTTACAAACTAATAAGTTTAACAACCTAATTATCCTACAAGTTAACAGATCAACAAGCGAATATTTTTATTTACAATAAAGGCGTTCAAATGCGAGTGATCTGTGGGCAAAAGGTTCAATGGGTTGATAATATAAGTGTGGGATGTATCAACAAAGTCAATTAGTTAAATTTTTAATAAAAACAACAAAGGCTTTGTATTTATTCGTTATCTTAAGTTTGCACAAAATATCAAAATGAAACAGAAGTTTTATAATATAAAACTGGTAGCCTGCGTCAAGATCGGACATGTCTGCTTAAGAACTAATCAGCAATCAGCAAATGTTAGCTGCTCCATTCCACTGTACAATTCCTACCATGAAATGGGGGGGGGGGGGGGGGCAATTTATCACATTGGCTACTAGTATACCAGGAAATGGATGATGCAACAAGGACAACTGGACTGTGGACTTATAATCCACCTCAGTGGACAGAGGCTAACAAAGGGCCTAAGGGAGGCAGAAGCAGGGCGTGGTTAGCTGGCCAATGGGAGGCCAGCACATGTCGATTTGGAGTGTATCGGTTGGAGGCCAAACGTGTTAGCCTATAGGCAATGTACTTCCCCATTAACGGTTACGAGTGTATTCTGACCAGGATAGTGAGATTGGCCGAATTGCAAATTGAAGTCACAAATTGGAGATGGAAATTAATCGGGTTAGCCAATGATGGGAGGGGAAAACAGGTGATTGGAACGCATCTATTGGCCAGGCCACTCAATACAGTGGCTGTGATTAATATGTGTTAATAATATATAACCGTTGTACTTGTGGATTATGATTCAGTTGGTATCTGTAGTGTTGTGAGACCGGAACGGTTTTTAACCGTCGTCGTCATTACCGTGCTATTATATTCTGACTGTGCTATTATTATATTATTATTATTATTATATTACAACAAACTAAAGTAAAAACTCAGTTATTCCAACGGCCTTTGGCCTATCATATCTTATATCCAGACCACAGCCTTTCAGCAGCCTACGGACACGGCGACGCGTTTTATACCAAGACAACACACCGGTCGGGATTTAGCAACCAATTCCTGATTCCAGTCACAAGGACTGCTGAAGGTAACTGCCTAGTGTTATAGTAACAAACTATATAGTATATAAACACTCATATTGTACCAAGGGCATTCTGGCATCGTGTATTTTGATAAGGTCTCAGCGTAATACTGAAATTGATTAGGTTCAACAAATTAAAGTTAATAAAAAATTACAGTATATCTATCTATGTAGCTATTGAAATACACCCTGAACGGCACTCTTTAAATATAATATTATTATTATTAATATATAAAAACTTACTATCATGGTCGAAACCAACCAAATTAGGGCAGGGTCTAAGAACTGTTTCCCCAGGTAATGTGGCCGGCCAGCATTGAAGTGTATTTCCATCAGATACTGCTGGGCAGAATAATCCTAGGAAATAAGCATTATATTACATTAGAATTTCCCCCACCACATAATATTCAATCTCAATAATGTCATTACTGCCGGATAGCTATAGGGTAAGTAGTTCCAAGGTTCCACCTTGGTGTAGTGGTTGCATTGAATTCACATCTCCTGTAGGTCGTGGGTTCGATCCTCACATGGGCCAGGGCAGTTTTCGTTTCGGCACGAATGCTTTAAAGGGACCAGCCAGGGCGCATCTCTGCCTTGCATCCTTAAGTGGTAGCTAAATGAGTACTGGAGTTTCCTCTGGGGAGTAAAGTTCTGGGGGGACCGCACTGGAAATAAGTCGTCAGACTTTGTGCGTAATCCCTGGCCTAGTGGCCGAAGAAAATTTACTTTTTTACTTTTTAAGTACAGGGATTTATTTAATAAACTATTTCTGAAATATATTAAAAATGCAATTTTTTCCCTTGATCCTAAACAAAAGAGTTGGGAAGGCGGCTTATTGAGAAAATCCGACATGGCGATTGCGCAATATTTATCAATTAAGGGGAATGAGCAGATTTCAGTGACACTTTTATTTTAACCAAAACATTTTTCGAGAGACTACATATAATAACACAGGTCTCAGTTTACTTTTTCTCATATTTTTAATCTGATATCTGCGTCGATTTTCTTCTGGAGAGGGTTTAAGCCCCCAAATTGAAACTAAAGCATATTAGGAAAAATAATAATGTGTTGGTAAACTTTCTTCAAAAATTAAATTTAAAGTATTTATGTATGCACTCATATGGATAGGTAGCAAAAAATCAAATATATCATTAATTCAATTAACATGTTACTCACCGTTTTCGCCTAAATCTGGTAGTTTTTTATTCATCACCACAACACAATCTTTACTCAAGCCATCATTAGCCATCTAAAATATAATTAATACTTTATTTATAATTAATAATATATAATAACATAAAACATGATAGTCAATATTACCCATGATTTTTTTTGCATTAATATGAATTCTCTGATATTCTCTGATATTCTTCTGATATTCTCATTCTCTATAAATTGGGAGTGTGGTGTGGAACAGGCTGTCTTTATGTTTCTTCTATGACTACCATGTGGTATCAATCACTAGCTATGCCTATGGCTATACATTTTCCCAGACTAACCCAATATGTTTGGGTAGGAAATAATAATAATATAATATATAATAAACAACGAGTAAATTATACCGTCAAGTATAAACAGTATCATATAAAGATTCCCATTCAGGGATTTTTTATTAAGGTAATTCCAATACGTCGTTATCATTATTATAAATTTTAATTTTGTTAATAATAATGAAATAAAATAAAATAAACAATCACATATAATAATAATAATAATAATAATAATAATAACGTTGTGGATGCCAATAAAAACATAAACAATAATAAAAAAAAAATAACTAAATAAAATATAAAAAAAAATCCAACACACACAACCGTTGCGTTTGCGCCTAAATCTCGAGCCAGCCGGTAATATTGAACACTTTTGGGTCTGTCTCAATCTCATTGATGATGCTACCACGCCCCTTCAAGCTGGCCCTCCACATGAACTCACTGGGACTCCATTCTGTTAAGTTTAAACAGGGTTATTAAAAAATATTAATTATTTAACATAATATATCTGACTATATATTAATTAATTACACATCCAATATCGATATTAATTGCGATTAATCAATAAAACAAACTTCAAATATATAACCAACAATAAATCTATATATACCAATAAAACCTTAATCTGGTTGTAGAGTTTACCTGTAGACACTCCAGCTAGCATCACAAATTATAGTTAAGCATATCAGTAACATTCATGTCACTTTTGAAGCAATATTGTTCACTCGCATTGCGATATTATTTTTTATTAATAATTAATATATTAATCATTATAACACTATATAAATTGTAAAGAAATACTGACAAAAATTTATAAAATTATTTATAGAGTTAAATGGCTCATTTAATATATCACTAAATAGATCAATGTTTGGGCACAGTTCGCTTTATGCAGCAGCGCAGCACAACCCAAACTTTCATCCCTGACGGGTCGATACTTGGCAATCCATGTAACGTGTGCCACAGAGTGGAAGGGTTTACTGTGGTGAACAGACATTCCCTGCCTTAATGAGCCTAAAAGATTCATCCATTCATTATTTTATTTCATTCCTATATTTTATGGTGCCTTGTATTTCTGCAGTGTCCCATTGGTTGGTTATAAAGCACCAGACACTATTATGTATTTGAACAGATGTGATATAATTGCCTATTAAATCAATATGAGTTTTAAATTTCAACATTGATTCACCAAGAAAACAGGAAATGTGGAACGGGCTGCGGCTGGATGTATCGTGTGATATATATTACTCGTTTTGATGGGTAATCATTAATTTATTAATAAATTAATGGTTCCCTACTAGTCCCTAAAGGAATAGTGTTCCATAGATGATCTTATCTGGGAGGATAAGCCATTCCAGAATCCGACAAGGTTGCACACAGTTGACCGATTCCTGTCAGTGTGTGTTGGAATGTGTGTGTGTGTGAAGTAAACTAATTTAGATTGGTTGAAATGACTGTAAAATGTGAATGATTAATAGGCTTTCATAAACCAGAAGGTATAAGTGACTTGTGACTATGGATAATGGGGGGGGGGGGGGGGGGGGGGGTTACAATCAATTAACTTATATATTATATGGAGAAAGAATAATTCCACATTCCATAGAAAGCCACTATCATACATCATTAAAGTAACATATAAATAATTAACAGTCAAACTGAAAGTAATTTAACAGAAAAGAACAAAGTCTGCATATAATAGGAATAAACTCCGCAATCATGGGAAGTTCGGAAGTGAAAGAACAAAGTTCGGAAGTGGAGGAACAAAGTTCTCAAAATATTAATAGGAACAAAATTCGTGCCACCATATTAAATATACTGTAGAGACAGACCTTAGAGATAGAGCCTAGAGAGGCCTTGGGGAATATATAATTTATTGGCTATATATCAACATCATTAAAATTACCTTTTATATTTATATCGCAGTGTGTGTTCTAATACACCGCACCCTGCTCAACATATTTTAAACATCTATCATTCAATACTTATTTGGTGGCTATCTAATCTCAATAAACTAGGAGTGAATAGAATGAAACTCTAAGAAAGCCTTAATTAGTTTTATTGCTGGCAATGATATGGGATTTATAATGATGATTAGATTTATGATGGTGGAACTGCTGAAGATCTCGGAAAACGAAAGGTAATGCATAGCCAATAATAAATATTAAATCAATAATAAACCATCAGTGGTATGGAATCACCTGGAATCAAATCTTCTCTAAAGGTAAATTTATTGCGGGTAACAGTAGAGCCTGTGCTGCTCTTACTGCCGAAGACACCAGATCCCTTGACGGTGACGGTACCAGTACCGGTACCGGTACATACACCAGGATGCTGCACAGGGTTAATGGTATAAGATCACTGCTCGTATAAATAACGAAACACTGTACATACAATATCGGTAGTATAACATCTTATTGCCAAAACAATCAAAATCACCACCATACATGCATGCCGTATTAATCTTTCCGGGCACTACAAAACCCCCTTCGTAGAATTGATCAGCCAGTCCATGATCATGTGATCTGGTGAAAAAGATCTGGTGATCAGCTGGTGTGAGGAAACGTTTGTCATTTCCTGAAACGTGAATTGGGATGTCTCTCGACTTGATAATGCAGTTGAATTGGTGATTTCTGATTATACATAGGGCATCAGTGCCACCACGTTTACGGTACTTTGTTCCAAAACCTACATTTGCGAGCTTTGTTCCAATAGTTGCGAACTTTGTTCCAATGAATCCCACACCTCTAGGTTTTTAATGACTAACATATGAATACCGGCATAACAACAAGATATTACGATTACGAATATATATACCAACTATTTCCTTCAGTGTTGTAGTCCATAACTTATCGGATTAAACCTAATAGTGAGAGGTGAGATGTATGGTGTAGAGACTACGGTGTGGGATGCTCTTTATAAAAACAAAATAATTGATAAGTTCCGTCCTAATCACCTTAGCATGCATTATCACACAGGTGAAGTTTAAAGTATCTATTTGGAAATTGCAAGACCCTGAAGGCATCTTTATTAATAATTGAGAAGAGACAGTGGTAGACAGCTGCAGTGTAATATTGCCCCAGGTTTATTTCTGTCAGTCTGTCCAATTAGCACATACTGTAGATGTGCGTGTTTTTCAGCTTTCTAAAAGTACCCAATGCTTCCTGACTGCCAAAACCTTATTATATAACACCTCTACCACAATAAATATTAAATACTCAATAGTGTGCTTTCCGTTGTAATCAGTTTATCGGTTTACGTATATTGTTATGTACAGTAGTTGAAATATCAAAGATAATTATAAAAATATCATTTTAGTAAAATAACAATGTTTTTTTAATAACAAAATTCCCATCTATAGGAACAAATTTCGCAACCATTGGAACAAAGTTCGCTACCTTTGGAAGAAAGTTCGCAATTTAACTACTTTCATTGGAACAAAGTTCGAGTAACCGTGCCACCACAGTTGAGTATCGACCAGGAGGTATACGACAATATTGTACAGGACTTTGTATAAACCAGCTGGATACTATAAACCCTACTCTACTGAGTCAATTGGCATTACTTAATTTTTATGATTTCAACACGAACGTAACCGGTTAAGATAAAAATTATGTATCATCGCCATATGGAGAGCCATATATATTAGCAATAAAATATATATTAATGATTTCAATTCAATTTATTATGTTATTGGTTCATAATGCCATGTCTGAAAACTTCCTCATGAATCTTGTGGTGAGTTAGGAGACATTAATTCAGGATAGAGTTGAGTGATTGATTAATGCAAATTTTAATTATATTTTAACTCGCAAAATTATATTCCTTAAATTTATATAGAAATTATAAATAAATTATCAAATAGAAATGAAATCAATCATATTTTTCCAAAAATTCTAATCAATCATTATTTTGGAGATGTTAAATAATATCGATTATCTGATCATGCGTATGACTTCTTATTTATCACAAGCACGACAGCCCACCCTGCTCTACTGTATATAGACCCTCCTATAGGCCCCGCGGGGTAATGAATTACAGTGTCAAACTTGGCACTCACCGCTAAACAATAGTACCTCACAATAATAATTGTATGATTACATAGGTGTGATGACTAAGTAATCCACTTTTTCTCTCGAAAGGAACTTAATTAATATACAATTGGTAAAGATGTACTACTGGACTGGTACAGAAATGCGAATGAGACCACCTGGGGATTTAATTGTACAGGCTATAATAAAACAATGCTATATACAATGTTTCCAATGTCAACGCTCCCAGGACATGCCAATGTTCCTATACACATTAATTAATTATACTTTATGAATGTTGTTGGACCAAAATATTAGGAGTGAAAAGCAATGTGCTCAAGGGAAAACAACTCAACAGTCAACCTGTCTGGAAATGATATTCAGAAAATGTAAGATAGTGTACACATAGCTCGTTCTTCAGATATCTAAGCGGCATATTATTTGCGCTACTCTACGGTCTCACACCGCCTGGTCTCACGTCGAATAGCGAGCGTTGTGGAGCTCCTTTTACGCATGCCCTCAATTGCAAACACCGGGGGATAATCATCATTCAAGAGGCATAACGAGTTGCGTGAGGTGGACATGATCTCGTCCACGTTTGGAGGATCCAGCGCCCAGCGGGAGGTGACCCTGTCCTCTGGGTACCGGTACCTGGACTGCGTTGGCCGTGAGGTGGGATGGGTGCGGGCAGATCTTCTGGCAAGGGGTGTCTGGGTCTATTAGAGGGGGGCGTCATTTCACATCGCGATTGTTAATGCCGGTATCCCCTCATACATCAACAGACCCGTCAACTCCGAAGTCGCGGAGTCCCGTCTCGAACAACGCATCCCTGTGAAGAAGGTGCATTACAGCGCATTCAGTGAGGCAAGGAGGATCTCGTTCACGCCCCTTCTTGTTGGAACCATGGACGGGGTCTGGTGCAAGGAGGCCGAGATATTCATCCGGCACCTTGCCCTTGCAGAGACTCTGGTCGCCAGGCGTGGGGGAATGCGTTCGCGAGGGTTGGCCTTGGTGATGGGTGGTGTCCACAGGCGCCTCCAGTTTACGTTGTTGCGGTCCAACTCACTTTGTCTGCGAGGAAGGGACTCGGATTTGGGGATGGTGCTGGCCATCGGGGTGCAGACCTCCCACTCCCAGGCTCATACTAACTGAATTAACTAGTAAATAGAACTCGGTAATAGTAATATTGGGTGTGCATCTGTAATTGTAAATCTATTATTAGTATTATTGTATTCATTTTAAAATTCAAGTAAAAATACGAAATTTAATTCATCCCTATTTAGGGGAAAATCGAGCAAATAACAGCTGATTATTCTAACAAAAACCTGTAACTATTGACTTTCGTTTATTGTTTTGGTTTAAATAACATGACTCTGTAACCTGCTCATCCTCTTATAATTAATCATTTAACATTGAGACAAGATATTTATTTATTATAGGAAGGGATCTAGGGGTCTTAACCTCGAATAATAAGTTTATTTTACCGAAAATAACTTATCTTTTATTGGCGCAATTGTAGGACTAATCCGATCACATGCGTTCTTTTTAACCGGGTAGTGTACAAATTTAGGAATCGCGTAATTTTTAAGATATTTATTATCAGATATTGAATTTGTGTCAAGTTTTCCCCCTGTTGTCCGAAACCTGGTACACATTTAGTCTGTGTCTATAAAAAGATATAAAAAATATAATGGAATATAATATAATTTTTTCAAGAATTTTTGGATCATGTTAGCTACGGATTACATAATTATTAATAAAAAATATAAAGAAATAAACACAGACGTAATTTAAGATCTATGAGTAAATACATTTCCTCGGTGGCCAACGCAAACCCGCGCAGTATCAATAACATGGATAAGTAGTATATATTTTTTTATATCTATGTATTACTATCGACCCCATTAGTTGCATTAAGTGAGTTGTTTTTTGTTACATATATTCTCATCATAAACGTCATCTAGTCGATATCATATTTATAGAGTGCAGGTTTGTTACTGTTTACAATGTTCATGATGTAATCTGCGATAGTGGCTACTGCTAAAAGTAGAATCCAATTAGTCGGACAATCCATCATCAAGAAAAAATGCAAAACAGAATAACATTCATTGAATTTACAGGTAGCTATGATAATCATTAATTACATGTATAGAATGAATGACTCGAACGACCAAAAAACAGAGAATGTTTTGCAAGCTAGCAACAAAACAAAAAGCACAAACAGCAACAAAACAACAAGCTGTTTTGAGCTCTAATAATGGCATGGTTTTTACTTACTCTTGTGTTAGTGACATTGTATTGCGCACCACCACCCCCACTTTCGGCTCAGAGCAACCGGTATAGTGATTGATATAATAAATCGATATATACGACTATAGGTAATTAGACAACACATGGCAAGGAAGCACACGAATAAATGGTAGGTATGCTGTAGTCATTTCGAGTCTCAAGTAGACGAGTGCACAAAAGTTCAATGTCTTAATTTAATTATTTAAATAATTGCAAAAATATATATGGCCCAATGAAACGATACTCAAGCGGTTTTTCAACGGTCACACTCACAGTCATTGATAACCATCAGCCATCACTTGCTTTCATTTTACAGACTAGACTATCTGCTAACTGTACAGGTGAAATGGTAGGCCCACCCCATTATACAGTAGCTAATCATAAGCTATGTCAAAAAAATTAGACAGGAGGAAATTGCCAGATGGGCGGGCACAAGCTACGCCTGTATACTATCTCTAGAATCAACTAGAACTTCTTCAGCGAATCTTTGACATTTGAAATAAAGAAATTCGTTTAAAAAAATACATATTCCAAATCAGTGTACAAATTCTGACGCGCTCTCGTCACTGGTGGTAATCATGATTAAGTTTATTTTAGTGTTGGGAGACCTCAAGTGACAAAATGAACAACAGTTTTAGCTCGCTTTCACTCACCCACAGCAGGGCTTCTTCAGGCTAGTAAGAGTAATTCGCATTGCAAATCATCAAGCCAGTAAACTAATGTCCGTTGGTGGTCGACTATGATGGAAGTTTTATTCTAAGAGAATCGTTCTTCCTTCCACAATGCGTCCATAGAAACGAGAGATACTAGGTGGACTGGAGGAATATTTTGAATGAATCAGTTGCCAGCCTAGCTCGTCTCTATGTTTAAAATGTTTTGCTTATAAAGTTCTATATTATAAGTCAAAAAGTAATTAAAAAAGTAATGGTGTGGTGTGGTGTGGTGTGGTAATGACAAGGTGTGGCTTTTTTGAAAGAGCGCATTGATTGTACCATAGGGAGATTATGCAGATTGGTCATAAATAACTTTGTTGCTGGAGAATAAAAAAATTAATAAAAATCGTAGCTTTGATTAATTTTACATATGAGCATTGCTCTAAGGAAATTGCTCCCCAGTGGGTCATTACGGTATAGAGTTTATGGTAGCAGCATAGCAGCTACAATGTAACGGGAACCGGTTGCTAATAGAGACACATGCGAATGTATTCGTTCGGCTACAGGCACACCCAAACCGGAACCAATGCAAGCCAATTAGTCCACAAGGAATAATTCAGTATTCTTTCATCTTTTATTGTCAATTCTTTATTAGGTAAGATTTATATCGTTGGTGGTGGCCAATAAACATAAAATAAGAATGTAGGAAGGCTTAGGAAATGAATTACCAAGATTTAATTTCAAGCAACAAAGACTGCTGGGCTGCTACCTAACTGCTACTGGTGGCCAATGGACATTGCTATAACCTAACTGCTACTGCTACCGACATTGCTATAACCTACAGTTATTTATTTATGTTTAAAAATTCTTTCTGATTTAAGTCGAAATTTAATATAATAATACACTCAACTACCTAATTAATAACAGCATTAAATTGTCAAAAAAAAAAAGAACTTCACAAGAACATCAGACTCGGACCTCAAAGGAACGAGGAACATGAAACAATACAATGAACAAATCACCATGTCACACATTTTGGATATATTATATTTTTAGGAAAATTCATAAAATTTCAGATTCCCAGTTGCGTTTGTTTCAGAGTTATAACAAAAAAACCACGGGGGGGTCATATTGACCCCCCCCCCCCCTCCCGGGCTTTAATAGGGTAAGACATTCCGTAGAGACTTGACCTAAATACTAACAATATTTGTCATTTAAACATAATGCAGACCACTATACCAGAGTAGCTCCATAATTTTTATCATGGCTACTAGTGTTAAAATTGCAACAGCATATTTTTGTTTATATTTCATGAAAATAATACGGTAGTCCAGGTTATTAAAACGCACTTCTATAAACATGATTGTAAAAGTCTATGTTGTGTTAAAAGTATGAACTTGAACTACAAGTTTATATCAAAGCAATTGGGCAAGAAATTTACAATTTCGCTGATTAATACAACGAAGGGGATCTCAACAATTGAGGTGATTAAAGCAATGTAGCAGTGGGGAGTCCCAAAATGTTAGGTGATTGTCAGTGGCATGGTGCTAGAGGTAGCACCCGAGAACGTGTGGTTGATAAACCTGATGAATGAATTAATAAAATTGATCTCATTCAGAGAGAAACTTACAATGCCCATAATTGTATATTGGTGAAAATCTAGAAATACAAGTAATGCCATTGCAATATTATAATAACGTTCGGGAATAATCAATCAATGAACAATGTTGTTTGTTTTCTCAAAAATAATTGGGATCCAAATAAGCCAGCTCCCTGAAAACCAAATTCTGTGAATCTGGTATTATTGGCGCAAGAAGCAAATATCGAAAAAATGTTACCATGTGTCAATTCATTGTTACCATTGTCACATGGTAATTCTGTCTGGAAGTTGTATGTAGAAATTTGATCCATTAAGATGCACATTAAATATCAATCATCAATGTAATTTAATTAATGGAATTATCACCGGAGTTTTTTGACATTAAGTCACAAAAAATACGTGCAAAGAATGTTAACATTATCCTAAATTACAGTATAGCAGTGCAGCAGCACATAAATCGTAGAAGTAAACATAGGCATGTGTGCAGCTATTGTGAAAAGGAGCAACTTGAAAAGGTGGCAAGTTATACTAACCAATACAATAAACAAAAATCAATAAAATATGCCCAATCCCCTGGACAGAGATGTATTTGATTAATTGCGACTAGAGTGACCGGCGAACCCCTCCCCTATCACTCGTTGCCCCTGCATACAAACATCTTATAGGCCACGACATTAGAATGCATATCGATGGCGGCCCCTCAATGTAACATTTGTTATCCCTAATACTGCTCAAACTATTTTTCGTGCACCAACCCAATCCATCATCGATCCATCTTAAAATCTCGGAAGTTGTCTGCAGCTAAGCAAGGCAAAGCAATCATCTCAATCACCAGGTGAAATCGTTCGTGCGCAAAATCATAACAGCATTCCATTCATGCCAACTTAATGTTTGATACCTCAATATGGCAATGAAAACGATACTGTATTATTAAGAAGGCCTGCATCTTACTGTTAATACTCACTTTGGCAATTCTCCAGTTAGGCGTGTACTCACAAACAGGTGGCCCTCGCGGGTCGTCTGAGGCTTGGGACTTGGGGTTATTGAGCTAAGCCCGTTTCATATAGTTAAAAAATCATATTTTGCGTATTTATGTGCTCAAAAATTCCGATATTTTATAACTAAAATATTTCATAAGAATAAAAATAATAGGTAATAAACGTACTGAAGCCATTAATTCCTCATAAAAAAATTTAGCTAGCATAAGGTTAATCAAATTTTTCTCGAAAATAATTTATTTAAAAACACACACAAATTCAAAATTCAGAATTGGTGATCCAAGTTAATATTAGAATTTGAATTCTAGAAAACTATAGGACACATTACTAACATTCAAACGATTACAAGGTTTCAAAATATATTCTATAAATAGGACATGGGGGCAATTTTCCGGGGGCAATTATATGGGGGGGGGGCAATTGTTTGGGTGGCAATATTCCGGGAGGTAATTGTCCTGCAACAATTATCGTCGGGGGGGCAATTATTCGTGGACAATTTTCCGGGGGCAATTGTCCGGGGACAATTGTCCGGGGACAATAACTGTCCGCGGACAATTGTCTGGTGTCAATAACTGTCCGCGGACAATTGTCCGGGGACAATAACTGTCCGGGGAAAATTGTCCGGGGGCAATTGTACGGGGACAATTGTCCGGGGACAATTGTCCGGGGACAATTGTCCGGGGACAATTGTCCGGGGACAATAACTGTCCGGGGACTATTGTGCGGGTACAATAACTGTCCGCGGACAATTGTCTGGTGTCAATAACTGTCCGGGGACAATAACTGTCCGGGGAAAATTGTCCGGGGGCAATGTCCGGGGACAATAACTGTCCGGGGACAATAACTGTCCGGGGACAATTGTCCGGGGACAATAACTGTCCGGGGACAATAACTGTCCGGGGACAATTGTCCGGGGACAATAACTGTCCGGGGACAATTGTCCGGGGACAATAACTGTCCGCGGACAATTGTCTGGTGTCAATAACTGTCCGCGGACAATTGTCCGGGGACAATAACTGTCCGGGGAAAATTGTCCGGGGGCAATTGTACGGGGACAATTGTCCGGGGACAATTGTCCGGGGACAATTGTCCGGGGACAATTGTCCGGGGACAATTGTCCGGGGACAATTGTCCGGGGACAATAACTGTCCGGGGACTATTGTGCGGGTACAATAACTGTCCGCGGACAATTGTCTGGTGTCAATAACTGTCCGGGGACAATAACTGTCCGGGGAAAATTGTCCGGGGGCAATGTCCGGGGACAATAACTGTCCGGGGACAATAACTGTCCGGGGACAATTGTCCGGGGACAATAACTGTCCGCGGACAATTGTCCGGGGACAATAACTGTCCGGGGAAAATTGTCCGGGGTCAATAACTGTCCGGGGACAATTATCCGGGGGCAATAGTCCGGTTCAATTGTCCGGGGGCCATTGTCCGGGGGCAATTGTCCGCGGGCAATTGATCGGGGGCAATTGTCTGCGGGCAATTGATCGGGGGTAATTGTCCGCGGGTAATTGTCCGGGAGCAATTGTCCGGGAGCAATTTTCCGGGGACAATTATTGTCAGGGGACAATTGTTGGGTGGCAATTGTCCGGGGCAATTATTATTATCCGGGGGAAAATACCTCTAATACCTATGTAACCAAATGGTCACCTATAAATAATACCACTTACCTTCGAAGCTCTTATTGATTATTTATTAAATTATAATGGATCCATATAGGCTGATGGCAATCATGTAGAGAATTATTTACGGCAATTTAGATGGGTAATCTACACAGTCTGTCAGTGATACACAGATATGAACCTGCCACATGCCGCGGTTGATTGATGGTTTACTGCTATTTCCATGTGTTATCTGATAGTACTGAGCAAATGAGCTGAGATTACCATGTGCTGACTGATGATGGAGACATGGGAATAGATGTTGTTGTCTGTCAGTGCTGCTACTAGTTTAGGCCTAGTGTCGACTCAGTGAACAACAATCTGCGTCTGCGTTTTTATTTGGGGAGTTGTGGATTTCTTCTGGCTAAAAAAATCCTAAATAAGTGGAAGGAAAGTTGGCAGAATAATAAACCAGCTGTTCAGTTCCACGTAGATCAGTAAAGGTAAGGTAAACATCAAAACATCTGTAGAACGAGAGCAACAACAACCAACGCATCGGTTGGCTTTATTTAAATTACACTGTTTGGCAGGCGTACATATTTAATGTAACAAATGGAAAATAGTAATGATTAGGGAATGTTATTTATATCATACTGTATCCAAATTCACCCATATTAGTTTCCATTAATTAAATGTAGTTGGAGGGATTCATGCCAAACGCCTACATTCACTGTTGTGCGCAAGAAGAGCCTCTCTTGCACTATTATTCCCTACCAAGAAATGGAAACTTAACGCCTCAAGGCATTCCTCATATCTCTTATACTCTGGGGAAAGGACTGATATCTAAAATGTCAACACGCTAGTGGTAGACAACATAAAACCTTTACTTTTACCAATATTGTACCGAAATGTCAGCATTATTAGAAATCCATTGATTCGTGAAATAATTTCCGTGACCTAGTATTTCATAATTATTGTATTATGCAAAGAACATATGTGCTATGTTATACATTGTAATTGTATATCATATCTTTAAACTAACAGAGTTATTTACTCAAATAAATAATATACATAGGCCTATATTTTTATCCTAAAACTAAATCTATATATGTTGTACTATTTAAATAACAAACTTAGTAATTAAAATAAAATTACCAAATTAATGAAAAAATAATACCAAAATTAAATTGAGTTTCTTTAGCACAATTTAAGAAGTTTAATGTGAGTTAGTGTCCTAGTCTGTTTTATAGTGACCCGTTCCCAAACCCGAGACCGCGCCAGGGGCGACTCCCTCCGCAGAGGCCGAGCGAATTCGTCAGCAGGAGGTCAACAGTAGTAGCCTCTTACGGATTCCCCACAGAAGGCAAAACCCAACCCCGCCGAAAACCTGTTGCTGTCTCCCGTTTCCGAACCATGTTCCAGCATCTCGTCCCACCGGGCCTCCAACGCCTTAGCGAGACGCCGGGGCAAATTCTCAGCTTCTGGAGCCTATACGACGTCGGTTGTGCCTACTAGAGGCGTTGGATGAGAATAAATAAGCTGAAAATAAATATACCGACATATAAAATATTTATTATAATCAACTTACCTTACCAAACCAGGAAGTTATGTTATTTAATCCAACAAATTCCCCCGATTACAGTTACATAGCATTATTTTGTTCTTCAGAGCCTCATTAGTATTCATTACTCAAGAAATATTGTTACAAAATAATTGTAATTCTATATTATGTTATTGTATTATGTTTACGCCTGCCTATATAATATTCTAGTATCCTTTCAAAAATTCTCAATATAGTTATATATTTATTTAATTACAATTATCGTTATTATACTTTTAGATATAGGTGAGAGGACTCATGGTGCAATCAAAATACATGCTCTACTGGTTAATATCGACGTAAATAACAACTAATTACTCTCAAAAATACAACCTGTTCAATTGACTTTAGTTTGTTGTTTTGGTTAGGATTACGTGTCATACTGGTCCTTACATACATAGTAATCTACACTTAATTGATAATTTAACATTGAGACGAAATATTAAAAATAAAAATGTATACTATATTTCGAGTCAGCGTGACTCTTACTCATGTATTACTCTTATTCAAATTAATTTTCTAGAACAAATAAATAATTGAATTGAATTGAATGAATTTTAATTGAATAATTTAATTTGAATAAATAAATTAGTATCATTTATTTGTTCTAGAAAATTAATTTGAATAAGAGAAATACATGAAAAGACTCGAAATATCGTATACATTTTTATTTGTATTGCTTGATCTCCCCTGACTCTAGAAGCTTGAATTCAACGAATGCATTCGTCTTTTAGTTTCTGGACGCGCTTAGCTGATCACTAGTGTTAGTTAATACAGGGATTTGTAATTTATGTGAAAGGAATAGTGTCGATTTCCGTGAAGGGACCTGCTCTATTTGATATAGTTGGAAGCTAGAAGAATGTAAATTATAGGCCATTGTACGAATTTGTAGGTAGAAATTTTTAGTGTGTAATTTTATGATTTAGGCAGGATTTTCGTTGTGTATATTTGTTTAGACATCAGTGCCGGATTAAGCCTCTGGTGGCCCTAAGGCACATTTTAGTAATTTCCAAAAATGGCCCGAAAATTGATATTTTTCCGCTATATATATCCTTACATATATCCTTTCAGAAGAAAAAGCTGCTAAAAACAACTGAAATTGTGAAAATGTTGCGAAGGAAATATAAAGTATTAAGTAATTAAACAGGACTAAGGATGATCCAACTCTATAGCAAATGGAGCGGAAAAAATGAATTCGCCACCAGCGGGGATCGAACCCGCGTCTCCCGATAAACGTTCAGGTATGCTAACCACTACACCACGGAGGCTCCTGCATCTTTCCGATCGATTGATCAAATCAATCGTTGTGTATATTCGTATATTCGTTGTGTATATTTGTTTATACCATATGTTATTATTAACTGTGGTAGGCCACATCAATTCGTTAATAAGTTGATTATCTAGTGTAAATAATCATTAGCCCCAAGAATAATATCAACTTTACTTCGGGTGGGTGAAAATGATAATCATTCATGGACTGCGTAAGCAACTGACCTGCCTCCAAATTATGGCGGAACTTCCCATGGTATAGCAACGATGGGGGTATGTTTCTACTCCAATGTTGGGGTTTTCTGTTTCCTCAACCCATGGAATATTAGCTTCGATTTAGCAACCGAATAGACAAGTGCCGAGACAATCAACAAGCAAAATTACATTGACATTATTACAGAATTACAAGCAAATTCTAAGCAGATGTCTCCTAATCACTTTACCATCTAGAGGCAGACTGGGTAACTGCAGTCGATTTAAGACGCCTAGACGAGGTCTAGAATATATGTGACAGGTTTCAATAGGAAGAAAGGATTATAAACAATAATACCAAATGGCTGTAGGTTTTCATTTCGGATATTACTAAAATCTCTCTATTTCAGCCCACTAACGTTAGACTTGAGAACTGCCGAAGGATTACTGTCCCAACAAAGACGGCTGGCTGTTGGTTGTCTCCGATTTAGCATGTAAATCTGCCAAGTTTCAGCGAGCGGATAACAAATAATGAAATGGGATAAGGTTTTCACTTTCAGACATTTAGCCCTCTAGCGGTAGACTGGAGAACTGCAGACCGATTACCGACCCGGTAAAGACAAAGGATGTGTACTAGCACATACAGTATCTGACAACTTTCAGCTTGAATGGATCGTAAATACCGGAATGGTCAAGGATTTCACTTTGAGACATTTATCCCTCTAGCGGCAGACAAGATAACTACAGAGGGATGATCTTCCTTCGAATGGTACAGTTGATGGTCTAGTACAAATTTGCAAAATTTTCAGCCGGAACGGATTAAAATCAAAGAAATGGGAGGACATTATTATTGTTTAGACATGTCTTTACAGATTTGGAATCCTCGCAAAGCCACTTTTCCATCACTATGAACAAATTAATTAAAATGACTGAAAATAGCTCTAGTGCTACACTAACTCAGAGACACTTTGTTCAAACGCTATGAGAAATAATCTGAAAGCTAAATCAAATATATGAACAAAGCAAACAAAAACACCAATCCAGACAATCAATCAACAATCCAGATTTCAAATTCAATGTCATCTCATGAAGGTTTATAGAAAGATGAGAACGGCAGGATGGGCTGAATTAATTAACATAAATTAATTAATATTCTATTCTGGGGCATGCTGTAAATTTTATCTTATGTTGTATAACTGTTATGCATATACAGTATGCCATATGGGATTATCACCAGGTACTACTACAGACTACTGCGACAAACCCCCCATTCCCCATTTCCAATCGTTTGCATGCATTGCATTTCAATGATATAATATTGCCACATATGTCAGAATATATAACATTTGTGCAGAGTCGGTACTCTTGTACATGGCTTCCACTGATGCATCCTCAATTATTGCTACTGCTCAATATCATAACGTTTCAAATCAAATAGATCTCAAACTTCAGTCACAAAGGAAATTTTGTGGAATCTTTCACTGGACGCTGGGGGAAACTGGACGTAAATCCCATCTTGGCGAATTAATATCCCTTCTCAATGTTAAATTCTCAATTTAGGGAAAAGAGCAGGTTACAGTGGCACGTTATTTTAACCAAAACAATAAACTAAACACAATAGAACAGGATACAATTTTATTTTTGAGTGTAATCAGCTATTATTTGCGTCAAATTTCCCCTGGAGAGGGCGCCCAGTACCCCCCCCCCCCCCCCCCTCCCCTATCTGCAAAACTTATACACAGAATATATCAGCATCGTAAATAGATTACAAAGCAATAATATTCAGTAACAATTAAGAGTTTATATTTTAGAAGTAGCATCAAGCATAGAATGTTACCCGTATTTGTATTCCTGGAGATCCTATTGCACGGCAGCATAAGGAGGGATAGTGCAAATCATTCATCCTATGTCTCAGGGATGTCCCTGGTTATAATCAATCTAGCCGTGGATTCCACAACTTATGTATCTCAGTAACTCAGTCATAGGTTGCTCTAGTAATATTCAAGCGAGGAATTATATGCAACGGCTATGTAATAAAATGTTGGTTATGGCTCGATGATCTGATTCTCTTTGAAGAACTCGCGTAACCAAATTAAATCCAGTCATCTGAAACTCTTAGTGTCATAAGAAAAGATAATTAACCAAATTACCCCCAAGTAAAGGAATGGGTGAGTGGAACACTCTATCAAGGTCACTTATTGACAGTTCCTTTATACCATCATCAGTCGCAACAAAATTTAGAGTATGCCATACAAACTTCATATTTACTTCACTACTACCATAATTAGAATTAATGTGATGTCAACATTATACCATTAGCTTAATAAGCACATATTTCGTAACAAAACATTGTACTAGGCATTGATGTAGTAGTATCTGCCACTAATTAGTTTCAGTGCTTCAGATATGAATGTGGATGGCAGCCGCTACTTGTCACTTGTCATTCGTGTTGTGAGCGAAAAATAAATAATAAAAAAGGAAGATTCGCTTTTTAATATAATTCTTCATACTCCTTATGATGGATGAGGTATCAACATTTTTTTAACAATTATTACTAATACAAAATATGCATCAATATATAAAATACACACACGATGTTTTAAAATTATTAATTATAAGGTGATGTTATAGTTCTACTTCTATGTACTTCAGATCTAAAACAGGATATATTGGTTTTGTCCATTGTGACGGGATCCAAGAGGGATCCCGGTTTATCCGGTTTTAGTTCACGCGTCCCTGCCGTGTATAAAGAGTGAATAAGTTCGTGCTGTTTGTCGTATATAATATGATATCCAGGTATAGATATAGATATAGATATATTGTCGTATACGGAAGGCGGGATACGGTAACTAAAGTCCCGGTCCTTCCCTAGCTAAACTATTGTAACCTAATCTAGCACCGGTAATGCACTGAGATAACTGAACTGATATGATTACAGGTTACTGGTTATATTGCACGGTGGCCTTATTGCTACTCAATCGATGCCTTTCCCCCCTCTGATTGGTTGATACCCTTGTTGGCGCCCTTTGGAGTGTTCCCGTTCACTCCACCTATTCTCTCTGGGTTAGGGGTTTGGCCCCTGACCCTCATTGTGTGCTTCTCCTTCCCATTCTCATTGGGATGGCACGAGTTGGTTAATTACCCTAGTAATGCCACTAGTTTCTTGGTCTTATACCAACTAGAACTGTAGCTGAGGAGTTTATCCGTCGGGTTATCGCACAGTTCCCGTCCCGGTTGCACGTCCCTAATCTCCCTCACCATCTGGGAGTATATCTCTTCTCCCTCTGAATCTCCCTCTTCTCCCTCTGACACTACTTCTGAGCCCAGGTCCACCTTTCTCATCGGCGGCCAGGCCTCCTTATCGCTCAGAAATCGTGGCCCATGCTGCCACAATACTTCCTTCTTCAAGAAAGTGTGGCGTACCACGCCCCTCGACAACAAGTCCGCTGGGTTCTCGTCTGTTGGGCAGTAGTGCCACCTTTCCAGTTCTGTATTCGCCCTTATTTCGTCTACTCTATTCGCGACGAATATCGGGTATCTCGTCCTTTCGTTGTGTAGCCAACCAAGCACTACCATGGAGTCCGTCCAGTAGTGTGTCTCCACTATGTTGGGAATAGTATCCACTAGGTAGGCTGTGGCTCTCACTCCTAGTCTCGCGGCTGTCAATTCTAACTTAGGAACTGATGCTGAATCTGGTGGCGTTGACTTTGCTTTACTAAAGGCTAGTCTTGGCTTATGAGCCCCCTCTCGTTGTACTAAGTAGAGTGCCGCTCCGTACGCTTCCATCCCCCTATTGTCGGGCAACGGTATCTTCGGTAGTTTCCATACCATTCCTATAGTATACCGCCCCTCATTGCATGTCATCGATTCCTCCACGCTTTGTAAAGCCTGCTTGTCTTCCACCGAGGTCCCGACCCCGGTTTCTTTCAATCCCTCGAAATCCTGTCTGAGCAGTCTTTTAAGCTGCTCCTCTGCTCCCTCGTCACCCATTTCCTGCATTGTTCCCGCGAACATGCATCCTGATGTCTCCGACATCCTAAATGGTATCTTGCTCTTGATTGGACCACTCAGCGTCCACCCGAATGGTGTTAATATGGCCACCGGGTCACTCTGCTTGTCTTCGCCGAAGACCGTTTGCATTCTTTCGTGGGCCGTTGGGCAGTCCATACCTACTATGATGGACACCTTCCTAACGTCCACGTCTGGGATTGAGAAGTCAATGTCGTCCAGGAACTTATACTGCTCGACCTCGATGTTGGTTGGCCGCCTGGCATTGATATTAATTGACTCTATCACTTGGATGGGGTCGATGGTTGCCCCATAGTCGCATCCTGGTGCCACTGCTGCAATTGCGCACCGTCCTGTTCTCATCTCCAGGATCTCATCTTTGCTAGAGATGGTTGTTACCGCCATTCTGCTTGGCCTCTTTCTCAATCCTATCTCTTCGGCCACCCATTCCTCAACTAATGTGAAGGCAGCTCCACTATCAACCAGCATTAGCGTTGTTACTGATCGATTGCCTTCCCCAATCACTCGCACGGGTACTACTCCAAGTAGCACCGTTCCTCTCTTCTTCGCTCCTACTGTGCTCGTCGCCATCGTTTGGCCTCTTCTCTGACCAAAATTTATCGGCTTCTCCTTGCACTCCCTTGCTCTATGTCCACTCATTACACATCGCGAGCAGATATTATTGCTCAACGCATAATCTATCTGATCTTGTCTAGGTAGCGCCTGCCAGTACCTGCAGTTCATGGTTTGATGAAGCGCATTTGCGTGTAGCTGGCATTTGCTCCTTGGGTCGTAGCCCTCTTTATACAGCGCATTGCGTATCGCAGTTGCGTTCGTACCAAAGTCCCTACTATTCTTATTGTTTGGATTCAGCCTACTGGACGTACTGGGGTTATGTTTATTCGTGCTGTTATTGTTCCCCTGTCCGTTCCATGGTGTTGTCTCATCTTCGGCTAGCTGTGGACTTGCAGTCCCCTGCGTCGCCGCATATAGCAATGATTGCCTGAGCCTCGGTAATGCGTTTGATGTATTGTGCTCTGGTTTCGGTCTATGGTAATCCGTCTTTGGTCCCTTTCCCAGGCTATCTTCGCTGTAGACTGGGTCAGTTATTAGCTCAGCCTCGTAGTTTAAGAAGTTTGACATTTCTTCTAAACCCGGTTCCGCACCCTTCTTGTCTCGAGTGGAGAAAGCAATTTTCCTCCACTTGTTGCGCATCCAACTCGGTAGTGCCTGCGCTATCGTGGTGATGTTATTGGACGCATTGAGCTCGTATGGCGCGTCTAGCGTCTTCAGCACGATCAGCGCCTTTTCGACTTTGTTAGCGAACGTCTTAATGCTAACGGGATTATCCTGTAGGCCACCCGATGTTATGCCCCTCAGCATCTGCCTGATAATCTTGGCCGGGTGCCCGTATTCCCTATCCAGTGCCCGCCATGCTGTCGTGAAGCCGCCCTCTATTCCTTGATATTGCCTCACGATGTCGTATGCTGGGCCTCCCGTGTATACTTGCAGATACTTTAGGCACTCCGCCTGCGTCAAGTTCTTTGTTAGTATTTCGTTACTATACATGCGCCGAAACTGTAGATATTCTTCTGGCCTGCTCCCATCGAATTTGAATGGTTCCATGGGTGGTAGCTCGATCCTCGTTTTCAACGCATCGATCAGCGTGGCCATCCCCATCGCCTGCGCTTCCAATGGATTCGACGGGTGCTGTATAGTTTCTCCTGTCTGGTGCGGTTCGTCCGTCCTATTTCTTGATCTTCTCTGACTTGGGTATGTCATCGGGGGTAGCGGCCCCCTCCATATTTCTGTGTCACACGACCTGTTTTCATCTAAGGGTCTCGTTGTAGGCCCGTCGGAGTCGATCAGAAACCCCGACGTCCTCGTCGCCGATCTTTCTTCCATCTCTCCGGGTCCGACGTCGTACCGGCGGCCCCACCGTCGCCGTTCCGGCGGGCCGTCCGTCGCCCTCTGCCTGTGGCTGGGCGGCGACATCGGTACCGATATCTCCTTCGTCTCTCTGCGTCCGGGGCCGCACCGTCGGCCCCACCATCGCCGTTTCGGCGGGCCGCTCGTCACCCTCGGCCTGTGGCTGGCCGGCGACACCGGTGCGTCGACCCCCGTCCCGTGTCGACTCGTCTCCGTCACCCTCAGTCTCGCTCTCTCTTTCTCTCGGTTCGACCTCGGGTTCCAGGCCCCCCTCGTCCTGAACTGCCGGATGACCCGTTACCGATGGGTCCGGCGTTGTGGGCCTGTATCGCCTGGTTGCGGCCTCGCGGATCGTTAGCTCTTCGTCCGGGGTCCGCGTCGGTGTCGTGTCACCTGACCGACTCATCTCTCTTCTGCAGATTTCGGTGGCTAGTGGTTATTGAGTTTATCTAGGGCGGCAGCTGGTTTAGTTACTGTGACGGGATCCAAGAGGGATCCCGGTTTATCCGGTTTTAGTTCACGCGTCCCCGCCGTGTATAAAGATTGAATAAGTTCGTGCTGTTTGTCGTATATAATATGATATCCAGGTATAGATATAGATATAGATATATTGTCGTATACGGAAGGCGGGATACGGTAACTAAAGTCCCGGTCCTTCCCTAGCTAAACTATTGTAACCTAATCTAGCACCGGTAATGCACTGAGATAACTGAACTGATATGATTACAGGTTACTGGTTATATTGCACGGTAGCCTTATTGCTACTCAATCGATGCCTTTCCCCCCTCTGATTGGTTGATACCCTTGTTGGCGCCCTTTGGAGTGTTCCCGTTCACTCCACCTATTCTCTCTGGGTTAGGGGTTTGGCCCCTGACCCTCATTGTGTGCTTCTCCTTCCCATTCTCATTGGGATGGCACGAGTTGGTTAATTACCCAATCTCGTGGCTCCCAATATTGCTTATCGGCTTATAACTTTGTGGGGTGTTAGCTGGATTGAATAAGCTAACATCCATTGAATTATACGTTGTTGGTATATACAGTATGTGTGCATTGTGCGGTGTAACCAAAACCATTTTTGGATAACGGTATCACTTCACACTTCGCAACCACCATATCACATCCTAAGCTAATCATTAACTGACCATCCCTAATTTTCCTTTCAATAATTTCTATATAGTGCCAAGATTATGGAATAACCCTTCCTTTAATGGATCAAACAGGTAAAAGATATACCTGGAAATACTACCTGATGTCTTGTATATCCGCAATCCTCATGGCCTCGCCTCCAGAAATACCACTCTCCTAATACTGTAATACCAATACTTATTTTTAGTCAATGAAATGTTTTTCTATTTTACTGGTAAAAAAGATGCCTTTCAAAACAAAGAATATGAAAATAAACTTGCGACTCCGACGCCGATTCCAACCTCCTGAAGTGGACGCTGTCCCCCAAAAAACGGCCATGATGGCCATCAGGAAATGGCTAAGTGGCTAACGCGACCAAAATAATCCATTATCTAGCTTCATTAGAGGGAATTGTTGCACCCAGGTGGAATGTTGGTGGTGGTATGGCTGATGGTATAGAGGTACCGGTGGCTGCCTTCACCATTTTCAAATTATTCGCTGTTATGCAAATTATTCGGATGCACCAATACCAATTTACCACAAAATCAAGTTGGCAGACTTCAGGGATTGGGTCAAACAATTTCGCGACTTCGCAGCCTCAACAATGTTAGTGGACAGATGGAATGATGGCGGGAGGTATGTTGTGGGAAAAAATTAACTCCTGAATTCGGTACTATAGCCTACACATTGCACCAGCGCAGCGTGTGTTGGCATACTTTAAATAAATTTTTGTTTTAAATAAAAATTATTATTTAAGAGTATATTTTTGCGCTAGATCCCCTCCAATCTAAAATCTTGGCTACAAGCTACCCCAATGATAACTCTTAACAAAACTCACTCACTACTAGCCCTACTGTAAGAAATGTTTAAACCACATCGTCTGAGTCCAAATAACACAAACACAACCAGATATGCCCAAAGATCAGCTCCAAACATTCAATGATAACCAACAAGTTCAGCATTATCTGAAGTTCTGTGATGACAATGATGATGAAAGATATCCATCATATCTAGGACTACAGAAAACCTTAGTAGTTGCAAAATCTCAGTACGGTAAATTATATATAAAATGGTGAACAGTATATGCTACCGTTGATAAGCTTTTACACACTTCAATACGTACAGTATAGTAATAACAGTAATATATATTGTAGATTATATATATTTCAATTTCAATACTTCAAATATTTAGTATAACTTTTTTGTTGGGCACAGCTTTTGCAAATTCGGCATTGGCGTCCAGGTGGAATCGAACTGGTGACCTACGGGTTGGAAACTTGACGCTTAATCATTCAGCTAGCGGCTCAGGTAAAAGATAGACCTTGAAATACTATCTGATACCTTGTATGTCCGCAATTTGACCTCCCATCGGTCAATACCATCATCTGCTGCCACTGTGCTCAACTCTACAGTACTAGGCCGTCTTTAACCACTCGCTACAATGAAATGGTAATGTATATTAACCATGAACCATCACGGCCACAATGATTAATTATACACTTAAGCTACTAATTTAGGCAGGACAGTTACACCCATAGAGACTACTACTACTAGGATCGGCATGCTGCATTGCAGCTGCATTTTTAAGAATGCTGTGCCGGCTTGTCAACAAAATACCCATAGAGAAATGCAACCGGTATATTTATAATTTATTATTGGTTTTATAGCAGTGGCGTAGCGAGGGGGGGGGGGGGGGGCAGCTTCCAGGGGAGCGAAAAAAACAGAGAGGAAGATTGTGGATAAATTTTGTTATCAGCCGTTCGAATTTGTATGGGAAAATTGGAGCTCAATTTTTAATAAGGAAGTACTTTATAAGTAACAATAAAAAGGGGAGCCTCCGAAACGGTGTGTGTTTCCAACTAATGGCTCCTAAATAAAACAAGATTTAAGGGGAGGGGAACCCAATATAAGCCGCGGTAGCCGCAGACACTGACTTAAAACTTGTGTGTAAGTGAGATAAAGTCGTCGCCCGAATGCTCTTTTGGAAACGGGTGACGGTTCCAGGCACCAGAGGCACTGCTTTCCTGTATTATAAAGTTTGGGCGCGATTCGCTCCCTACTTTAAGGACAGTCCTTTCCCTCTCTCTGTCAGTAGTGTTGCTTCATGTGAGCGAAGTTTCAGTAAATTTAAGTATTTAAAAAACTATTTAAGAAGTACAATGTCTGAAGACCGGTTATCAAACTTGGGAATACAATATCTTTTCGGAACAGAATGCCAGAAAGCCAATATTTTATTTTTTAATTTCAATTGTTTTCAAAATAAGGAATAACCAATTTTTAATTTATATAATATAACAATTTAAATAAATTCAAATATTTCATACGCCAACTGGCGTCATTTTCAATGATAAGACCGGCCTAAATATATTGCATGGTATATATATTACGTTCAGTATGGCGATTCAACAAAGTATGGTGATTCTATAAACTAAACTACTTTTATTTACTTAATTAGCACAATATAGAACATATAATATTAGTTTATAGATATTGTTGAATTGCCATACTGTACGTAATATATGCGATGCAATATATTTAGGCCTACAATCTGTATAGCAGTAAGTCAGTCTACTGGTCTTATCATTGAAAATGACGCCAGCTGGCGTATGAAATATTTGAATTTATTTAAATTGTTATATTATATTAATTAAAATATTGGCTATTCCTATGTAATGATGTAGAACGGTTCTGCCAGCCCAATCTAACCAGACTGCCGTCAAACCGGTAGCCGGCCTATATATTCAGATGAGTCTAATATACGCTACGCGTATATCACACAATTCCTTATTTTGAATATTTATATGGCTTACTTTGGTTGTTTGTTCAATTATTTTGTCAAAAATTATATTGTCATGTATTAAATAATTGTAATTTTATATCAACTTAAACCAGACAATATTTTAGTCCCATATTTTATTGATAGTGAACATTTATTTTCCAATCCCTTTCTCGCATATCTTTGATTGAATTTCCCACGAATTCAGGTATTTAATCAACGCGATGTACTTTTTATCACATTGTTTTATATCTTGAAACGCTTGGTTACAAATTGTTACATGTAGTTACTGAATGTTTCAAACTATATGTAGTGTATGTATGTATATAACCGAATTATTATATTATTTTAGAGCCAAATTTAATATATATTTTTAAATAATTGTTGAATTTTTTTATGGGGGGTGGGGGCGTAAATTTCATATTGGCCCCTGGGCGCTTGAAATCCTCGCGACGCCACTGTGTTATGGGTGAATGAGTGCCACTCATTCACCCATAACACCTATAATAAATTATGGACAAGTTCGATCCCACCTGTAGGTCATTGCCGACTTTGCAAAAGCTGTGCCCAACAAAATGAAAAAGTTATAATAATATGAAACCACTCATTCATCCATAACACCAATAATAAATTATAAATATTTAGTATGTTATTGTTTGTGTTTTAATATAAAAAATAAATATTGCCATAATAATATTATTGAACTTAATAAGATTCAAAGTACCCATCAATCTCAAAATGTATTCTTATCCTACAATAAACTATTGACTGGGACATACAATTTAATGTCTAGCTAGATACTTTATATGGATTACATTGGCTATGACAACTTACAAATGTAATAATAATAATGGGCAATGGCCTTGGGAATATAAAGAAATATATTCTACAATGCCAAATCACAACATGAAGCCTAGTAGGAGTTTTACTAAGTCAAGTATATTGACTGACAGTCATTGTTAATTAATTATCTTGGAGAGTAGAAGTTAAAGCAATTGTAATTATTTATGATGAATTATTTACTCACTGTCACTCTCAACTCAAATAACCCAATAGCTTAGTGCGGGTTCCTTATTTAATTATTTAAACATTGCTTCAAGTGTACCTATTCTGCAAAAATAATTGAACTTCTTGAATCAGTAATAGTATTACCATGTCAATTAAAAGATATCATTAAAATATTGATTCTTTTATAATTATTTTTTAAAGTGTAATCCATAGTTTTGATTCTTAGTTTAGACAAGATATTCGATATATACCCCAAGGAAAATGCCCGTTGCTAAACACTGTCCAATCATAGGCTCTGTCAACCAGGCAACTCTTTCAGAAGCCAAGTAGGGAATGGGAAATATGTTATGTTGCAAAGTGTCCTTTGGATGTGCCTCGACTTTGGCCAGATTGTAAGAAATAAGCCATGCCTGCCAATTCAGGAATGTAGGATTTCTTGGTTTCTTCTCATCACCTATGCTCCTATGTGCGTTTTTGTTGGAAGCCTGGCAGCCTAGCCACTATTAGCAGCACACAAAGTTGAACACAGCGGGTGCCCTAATCTCAGCTAGCCACTGAACTTCATCCAAGATTTGCGTTCTTACCCATCTATCCTTGCTGAAAGATACCATGTTCAAGTGTGGATGTTAGTTGTCTGGTAAATATTGGTTGTATCTGATAGTAGCCCATTTGCAGTAGTTTAGGACCGGTGGCATATTTAATGGGTTACAATACTAGAGATGGGGTGGGGGGGGGGGGGGGAGGAGGGGTCAGTCACTTGGCAAATAATAAGTACAGAGAAGAAAGTTTGTGATGGCAATGATTTATTACGAATAGATAAAGAATCAAAACTTTCTGAATTCAACTTGTTCAACAACTTATCGGCAAAAAGCACACGCAGCACATCAAAATATTCATAATATAAATAAATTAGCCATACCATAATTATAGTTAGTCCTTTTTGCATATTACCTTTTAAATTGCTAGACATTGTGCAGCTATTCTATCAGCAGTTCAACCCATGTCCTTCACATCCCCAGTGCGACAGGAAGATAAGGGTAATAATCGATGACCATCAACTGGCCTGCCTACTAAATGATGATCTCATTTTCTTATCATAATAGACATGTGCAAAACGAAGAGAGTCCCACAAGAAATGAAACCAAATAAGTTGGGGCCAGTTCCCAAGAATAGCAACCAAATACTCTATGGATCTTTACAGGGAATCTCATTCATCTCAATTGCTGCAAAGCTTTAAAATATAATTATATTAAATTGCACCAGGAATCCTATTGAGAGATGGCTATGAGGAAATTCGAAAGAGGGCCATAAAGGTCGTGGGACCATTGAGCCCATTCTGGGATTATATGTAATAAATAATTCGCCTAGCGAGGGCCTGCAAGGCAACGCGGAAACGCAGGTGGGGGCGCAGGCGAATCAACTTAATGACGATAGAAGCAGCGTGTTGACAGGAAGGGAGCATAGAGAAGGGGGTCAGTGAGATGCAACTAGAAATGACGAGTGGGGGGGGGGGGGGGGGGGCTATGGCCGCCCTCGCACAGCAAAACAGTGATGAGAGGGAGTGGGCAATAAATACCCCACAGGTGTTGGTGGAGGGCACGCATGGTGAAATAAATCAACTGGGAACCCCAATGATGGAAGTGGATAGAGGATCAGCAAATATCAGCGAGACCATACAACCGGGTAGGAGGTGAGGCAGTCATGCCGAAATCGGCAAAATGAAGAAACGTTGAACCCATATGGAAGACGGGTGGAGAACAGTAGAGTTCATCCGGCAGGTCGAAACGAGATCTCAAGGATGTGGATATAATGCCGGAGTAGTCAGGGAGGAAAGCGAGATGATTAGTTGAGGAGGCGTTGCCACGAACAACTGGGGGAATCGAGATAGGACGGACAGCAAGCCGTCCATAATCGAAGTAGAGGAAACAAACTGGTGGGATCGAACTTTGGGGATTGCCGTTGCGAGTTATACTACCCGCTGGGAGAAGGGTATAAAATCTACTGAGAAGAAGAGCAAGATGAAATGACGAGAGGGGATTGAAGATAAACTTCTCGTTGGAACAAAGCCACCAATCCGCAAGTTGGTGGTTGTGGGGAGGCCTACATGGCCAATACTATAGGTCGTGCCGTGAATGCTAGTAGAATAGGGGATAGGGTATTGCAAGTACCAGAAATAAACCCAGAGGTAGGCTAGAAACTGGTAGGCCTATACCAGTACCTGCACAGCAGTATGACTATAGTATGGGAACATATAACATATAGCCAGTATAGATATATATACGTATTGCAGATAGGTGTGTACTGTTTAGGCCTCAATAATATAATGACATCGAACCCAGTGCAGAATGCAATAAGGGTGGATGGGACAGGATGATAGTGATGGGGACGGCATCCATCATCAACGCGCTAAAAACGATACTACTAAATACCAATACTAAAATACTAAAATAAACTACTAATATATTAAAATTCTTACAAGTCTTCATGGCAGGACGAGCCTACGATATCGTAAGACAGTAGTATCAAGGAATATAAGGAGGTTTCGAGGCTGCCTGGAAAGTGCTGGACAGAGAATTCGGCCATCCAGCTGAAATAATCTGACAAACCTTAAAGGGAATATCATCAGGCAGACTCGTAGACAGCCCAACTAGCATCAAAGCCTTTGCAACAAGGATAGAAAAGGCATTAATAAACCTAAAGACGCTGGAAGCACCATATGAACTCAACGCTTCGATCAACATCGTGATGATAGCATAGGCACTACCGACATGGCTGAGGAACAAATGGAGAATGATAGCTTTCTCGACCCTAGAAAAGAAAGGAACAGAACCGCAATTAGTAGAAATATCGTGCTTCCTGACGTATGAAGCGGAATTAATAACAGACCCAGTAGTGTACAGTGAAGACAGTCTCGGCAAAGTACCTAACCAGAATACAGTGCAGCAAATGCACTCCCGAAAGTGAGACAATTATTGCCATATGCAAGGTTGAGGATGGTGATGGATGCTTCCACCAAAACAAAAGGGAATGTGCCCCAATAACTATTCATTGGAAGGCCCCAACATATACAACTCAGGGATAGAACAGTTGTTACGACTCAGATACGGGAAGCAGCATGCCTTCACCTGCAACATAGAAGGGAAGTTCAACCAGGTCCGAGTGATGGAAGAGGATAGCGATAGTCAACGCTTCCTATGGTACAATGGCAATGATGAGCCTTCGCCCATACCAATGTACAAGATGGTTATACAGAACATGGGCAAAAAAATCATCCTTTACAACAACCGCAGGGGTGAGAGACACAGTCAAGAATAAGGACAAAGAGTACATTAAAGAGGCTATCGACATGATGATTCGATATGGATTCTACATATATGATGAGATGGCTTACGGGAATTCCATCCAGGGGATCATCAGGATGGGTAGCGAAGTTCACGACATCTTGAAGAAGTTGGATTCAACCTGACGAAATTCCAGTCGAACTCCGAGGAATTCATGGAAGCCATAGAGGACAAACAACCAGAGGTCAAATTTGAGAAACCAATGACTGAATAGAAGCAAATTATGGCCGATAAGAGAGTAGAATGACAACATAAAGCCTTGGGGTATCATGTGGAATCTGGAAACAGACGAATTGGAATTCCAATTGAAGCAAGAAGGGGCAGGTATCCACACGAATAGGGGCTATGTATCATACATAGCTAGGAATTAAGATCCATTGGGACTAGCATCGCCTCTGCCAGTCATGGGAAAGCAAATTCTGAAGAAAGTATACAAACTTAAGGATGATTGGGACACAGAAGTGCCCAAAGAGATCAGTAAGCAGTGGGATAAATGGACGGGGGGTCTGGAAGATATGGGAATATTATGCTGCGGGTATACTTCCCAGATGGAGACATGAGCGAGTTGGAACTGTACATGTTCCCCGATGCATCCCTGCAATGATATCCAAAGCATATGGTCAGCAAAGCAAGGCACTGCCGCCAGATTCAGCATCTGTGCTGAAGTTAAAACTTACATCTGCGAGGTTGGGGGTAAGAGCAACAGCATATTTAGTGAATGCTATACTGAGCATAGTTGAGACGCACTATTGTACGGTTTCCATGGTGGTATTAGGATGGATCCATAATAAGAACACGCGCTACCACATGCCCGTATTTGTAGTGAATAGAGTTGACGAAATAAGAGTAAAGAGTAACTTCGATAAATTGCACTACTGCATAATGGATAACAATCCAGCAGACTTGCTTTCAAGAGGCTTGGAATGCCATGCTTTCACTCGAAAGCAAGAGTTGTGGCAGCATGGACCATACTTCCTAAACGTCAAGTCGGAGTGGCCGCCACCAATCAAGAAAAGATGACTGAGGATGAGGGAAACAAATCAGAGGGTGAGGAGATATTCAGCCAGTTGGTGAGGAAAATCCACGAAGTGCCACTACATATGACCAAGGGTGATCTAGAGCAGAACCCAATAGGTTACTCAGCTACAGTTCTAGCTGATACAAAATGAAGAAGCTGGTAGCATACATGAGGGCCTTTCATGAGTTCATTGGGAGAACTGGTACAAATAGAAAACAGAGTCCTGCCATTGATCTGGAAGGAGCAATATATTACAAACAGGGAAAGGCATAGGGGGATAAAATCCAGTTGATGAAGAACCAACAGCGACTGAATACATACATAGTCGACCACAGTTGGACAAAGAAGGCATCCTGTTGATGAACTCCAGGATAGCGAATAACACGAGCGCCCGGATACTATTGAAACCGATTATAATTCCCCAAACATCGTCGATAGTGAACCAGATCATATTTGACTCCCATAAAACCATAGTACACGGCGGGACCAATGCTACCATTAGCAAAATAAGGAGGGTGTATTGGATATACCAATTGAGGAACATGGTGAAGTCAATGGTGGAACAGTACCAGACATGTCGGTGAATGGTTGATTGATTGATTGATTTATTTATTTTTCCCAAATAATACATAAATATAACAAATACATTACATAATTCACAATAAAATAGGCAGGAAGACATAAATTGATACATAAATATACATACATAAATTGGGTAGATACATCTTACGATAATGTGCAAGCAACTACAGGGGTTACATTACATACCTGTAGGATCCCAACACCCAACCCACCAGTGCACCTAATTCACTTATCATTGGTCAATCGACCCCCTCCCACACACCGTTGTTGCTACGTAGACCTCCTTACGATCCCTCTGTTAAATGTTTAAAAAAATTGTTATTTTTACTTTTTATTTATTTTTTATTTTTATAGATCGCTGCTCTCTGATGACATTAGTTTTAATTTCATATTTTTTATAAACATTTTCCTATAAACATTTTTTGATTTCTCTGACGTCCGACAAAAGAGATAGATCGCTGCCCAACGACTAAATTAGCACGAGGAATAAAGAATAAATTTTGTGATTTTGATCTTGTACCATAATGATGAACATCACCTACCATTAAAATTAATTTGATAATTCAGTTTTCTCATAGTTGTAGAATACACTGTGCATAAAGGCTGCTACTTGAAGTGAGTGCAAATTATGAATGGGTAATATTTTTAAACTTTGATATAACGGAAAGGAGTGCGCAAGACTGTCAGAAAAGGTAATGCATCTTAAGATTTTATTAAATTTTTGTCTTACTTTTTTTATCAAAGAGGAGCCAGCATTCCCCCAAGGATGTAGTTGGGGATATCCAGCACATTTCGAAATCAAGTGCAAGTCGTTGTATTGAATGGGAGAATCTTGCAAACCCAAACCAAATCCAAACAGTGCTGCCCCATCTAGGGATCGAACCAGGGCTGCCTAATTGGTAGCCCAGGAATGTTACCACTAGACCAAGCTGCTGCTCAACAAGTCGTTGTATTGAGAATGTGTCAACAATTTTATGTGAAGAGGCACCAAATTACAGACTTAAACTTTATTTACTTTTCCAGACTTAAATGCTACGAAGTATTCGTTTTATCAATACAGTAGCATGCCATGTGTCATAGGTTCATTCGATGGCACTCATGTAACAATAGAGACCCCATTGGAGAATCATGCTATGTCAACCGGAAAGGCTACCATAGTATCAATGTGATTCTTGCCTGTGGTCCGGATCTACAGATATATATAATTGTCAAGCAAAATTTTCAGGTGGATACAGGGTACAACAGCAGAGTTCAACAACAGTCTTCCGATTGACTCGATCCTTCCGAACCGACAACGAACCTGCGAAATATATGGTTGAGACCATTCTACATGGCTCACAGCAGGTCGACTATGGGAAATTAACCGCCATTTAGGACATGATTTTTCTAGCGTAAATAATGACGAACTTGTAAATCAATTAATAAAATAATCTGCATCAACTTTGCGAAATTATGGTGTTACCTTTAGCTTTATAAATCATTCGGATTCGGATTCACAATGCAATCAGTAGTGGCGACATGTCTGGTCCCAGTCATTCTTTCCTTGACTCATTCACATGAATAATTGATTATCAAAAACTGGCTTTTGAAGTGCTTGTAGAATATAATTCCCTGAAACAATCTGAGTTGTCCCAACAACGTACAATGGAGGCTGGTATGATATCTATGGTCAATCAACTTCTTCCTTGACTTAGCATGGAAACTTGGATGGTTACTGGGAATTCGGTCACCAATATTAACTTCGGATGTTACGAACGAATCCCTTTCAATATAATCAATATATAATCAATATATAATATTTCTTTTCCAAACATCAAATTTTGCACATAACAGTTTAATGTGTGAAAAAATAAGTCTTGCAGATGAATATCAAAAATTTGAAATTATGTTCTAGAATTTTTATGGAAGCAACACAGATTGTCAGTAGCAGATGCTAGTTTTGACAATAACTGTTGTAGTAACTTGATGTTGGAGAGGGGGGGGGGGGGGGGGGGCTTACGCCTAAGGGGTAGGGGGGGGGGGGATTGAGAGCAAAGCGAGATCAGGCGGATGATGTTTTAATTAATTTAGGTTTATGTTTATTTTATCTTACTTTATAGATTTAATTATAATTATTATTCTATTCT
>JAUCBJ010000483.1:0-12646 GCA_032718475.1 Nemertoderma westbladi | reverse complement strand
CAATAACAATAATAATTGTGTCTACAAGCAATAATTATTGATATACTTACTTAGGTTTCCATAAATTAAGTACAATTAAGCAACTTAATAATATAACTTTTAAATAATTAGTATTTTATATTTTAAGTATTTGTTTACTATATTTCATTTTTGAGGGCCTAATCTTTTTTCTTGTCGTCTGGTACTTCCTGCAGAGTGTGCCATTGTGCTATTGGTCGTCTAGGCGACGCCAACATGTCTGACCAATGACGAAGCTCGCTGCTGGCAGCCGAGCAACCAACTACAACTCTTCCTATTGGCTCGTTGCCTCCCATACGATCGTAATCCATTACAATTATGTGAACGTCGACTTTCTGTATAATAATAATAATAATAAGGTTTGTTAGAGGATCTGTTGCTGGTGATCATAAAAGGTAGAGTTGCCGATATTTAACCAATGTATATTAAAATTAATTATAATATACTAACAGGCCTTCATCAGGGCAGACGGAATGCTGGCTACCTACTGGGAAACTAAACTACTACAAATAGCACAAAAGTCTGAATGGGATACCGGTAACAATCGAGCCTAGCTAAAAATCACAATACAGCACCAATTATAATTCCAAAATATAATATACAAAAAAAAAGGGGGGGGGGGGGGAATTAATATATTTTCACGCCAAGACAATGTGATGGGGTTACCATCCCGGATTATATTGTACGTACTGAGTGTTAAGTGTGGGGTGCTCGTGTTTTATGTAGTGTTTCTCGCTTATTTTTCTGTCGGCCCAGTCTTTACATTTATGCTTTACAGTTATTGTGAATTGTTGTGGATGTCTCTGACTGTGTCCCGGGTGCTTGTCAAGGTAATGTTCTCCCATCGCTTCCTTACGGTTCGCCCCACGTAACGAGTTGCGATGTTGGTGTATCCTCACAAGTAAAGGGCACAAGGTCTCCCCGATGTAATTTTGTACTGTAGGTTTACATAAGGTACAGACTAGTTCGTACACTACGTTCCTAATTGTACAGTTTTTAACTCCGTTGGTGCAGGTGTAACAAGTGACATTGCGGGTGGTTGGGCAGGGGTCTGCCGTTAGGCTACTGTAGCTCGAATCAGAAGTTGTTTCAGTTTAGGACCTGGGGTACTGACTAGGCGGATATGGTGTGGTGACGTAAGTTGGAGGTGTTAATAATTTGTTGTGTGTGTCTGTTTAGGTGTTCGTTGATATACGGTATAACCAGTGGTGTGCGGGGTCCGTTGGTGGCAGTGTTCGTGGGGTGTAAGCTGCGTTTCTGTGGTGGGGGCCTACCGCTAAGTATGGTGTTGGTTAATGTGTCTATTACGGCTGCTGGGAAGTCATTATTTATAAGGATATTAGTTACTTTAACTAAGCTACGTTTGCGCCCTAGGTGGGTATTACTGTTTCGTATAGCGCGTTGGAGTGCGGCCCTTGCAGTATTAAGTACTATGCTGCGCGGGTGGCTACTGTGGTAGTTAAGGAGTATACCGGCATTACTGGGTTTGATATAGAGCTCGAAATCTATATGCCCGTGGTCATTGACCGTGGTGATTACATCGAGAAAGGGAAGACTAGTATAGGATTTCTCCATGGTATATTTAATAGTGGGGTGGCAAGTACACTTTCTGTATCAGTCAGAGGAAATAAAATAATTATAATAAATAGATTATTTAATACTAGTATTACGAGTGGGCGCAGATAAATCTTACAAATTCAACTTCATCGAATTAACTAAGTTAATTAAGGGAAACGAGCAGGGTACAGTGGCACATAATTCTAACCAAAACAATAAACAAAAGACTAGAGCACAACTCGTGATTACTTTGTGCCAATAATCAGCTGCTATTTGCGTTTATTTTCCCCTAAAGAATGTTGAATTTTTATTGTTTTTTTTTAAGAGTATTAATTATTTTCAACACGAGGATTACAGGTTAACTTCGGTGAAACAGCTCGACTCTATGGTTTACGGGGACTCAATATTTTTCACACTTACATCATTCGTATTCATAATTGCGGTGGATTACGTAACTGCGAATGTCGTTAGACATGCGGAATGGTAATTAGTAATGGGAATGCAAAGTCGGAAGGGAATGAGCTGCTCAGGATTTGGAAGTCCCATAAAACACATCGGAAACTTAACAAGAACTCACAAATTTCATTAGATAACTGCTCACACAGTGTTTGAATGTGTAGGCCTATATGTACTGTATGTATGTGTATTAAGCGGACTGATTCACACGAAAATTAATAATTTCGTAGGCCTCAGAATTTAAGAGAGAAAGTTTTTAACAGAAGGTCGAAAAATTTTTTGGTGGGACCGGACCTCTGGGTTTGATCCTCTTTCCTTTGTGTTTTATAGGCAAGATTATAAAGGAGCAAGATAGAGAATAAATATATTATACATTAATAATGTTGTATAATTATATAAAAAGATTCAAAAATTATGCATCCATTATGCTGTTTAACTAAGAACTATGAAATATCTGTGTGTGTGAAATAACCAAGGTCCCACCTTGGTGTAGTGGTTGCATGGAATTCACATCTCCCGTAGGTCGTAGGTTCGATCCTCACATGGGCCAGGGCTGTTTTCGCTTCGGCACGAATGCTTTAAAGGGACCAACCAGGGCGCATCTCTGCCTTGCATCCTTAAGTGGTAGCTAAATGAGTACTGGACTTTCCTCTGGGGAGTAAAGTTCTGGGGGGATCGCACTGGAAATAAGTCGTCAGACTTTGTGCGTAATCCCTGGCCTAGCGGCCGAAGAAAATTTACAATACTTTACTTTTACTGTGTGAGATTTTAAGAATAAAAAAGTTGGGGAGGAAGGGGAATTCTGTGACGTCATGGAAGATGTTCTAATAATACGAGTTTTAACGAATAGTTTGGTGCGGTAAAATTAAATTATACCTGAATTTGTTCAAATGGAACTTCAAATGCGAACGACTCGTTAAAGTATGGGTTCAACGTGTTCTTCTTTATCGTCGTCTTTTTCTTCTTCAACCGCTTCCCGCCTTGCATCAAACAAATCTTTACGTAGGGATCTGTTAATAAACAATAAATCATTGATGATATTTGTAGTTTCAGGTGAAATTAGAAACAGTTTGTTCCTGTGATAATAATGTTAATGTATCACCCCTTTAGTCTCTTGATTAACATTTTAAGCAAAATACTTCAAACGTGCGTATGTGTACGATGTGCAACAAATTTTGGTTCACATAGGATAAGGTTCTCTAACAATATTATATATAAAGGTTTTGGTATGATTAAATTTCAATAATGTATAATTTTTGTGCTATGTTACATAATTATATTTACTTCAAACTATCAAAGCATTCGTGTCGAAACGATAAATTAGTCATATCTAATGCTGCAAAATTATTCAATCGAATAATGTTGAATCGCATCAGGTATCCCGCAGAAAGACTCTTGCGTTGAATCAGAATTGGTTTCAAATAGGTAGAGGTAACTTATTTGAACCCATTCTAGCACTTAGAAGGATTATTGATGAGGTCTCTACAATGATATAGAAGGCGGGGTAGCTCAGTTGGCTGAGCGCCGGGCCTGCAATCCATTGGTTGTAGGTTCAGCCCCGCCAGGGTCCACAGTCTTTCATCCACTGGGGTCGATAAAATGAGTACCAGTTAAAAAACTGGGAGCAAATCTTGGGATAGGAGTAGCGCCCACCCCTACCCTCGGGTAGCAGCTATAGGAGCCTTCGGGTCGCCTCCGGCTTCGGCCGACTGTTTGCTTTTTTTTGCTGACAGACATTTGGCTGTCATTTTAGTTGATTTCTTCAAGGACTTCGATGTGTTTCACTCCCACGGATTCACAATGACTGTTCCACAACCTCATATCCACTTTCTGGTACCATTCTATATTTATATTAAAGAGTCTGATGTAGGCCAGAAGGCCGAAACGTTACCCAACTATCACTTTATTTCTCAGCCATAGATCCTCACCCAAACAGTTTAACAATGATTACCGCGCTGACTTTCGCCTGTCTCTTCAATTCTAAATTACCAGCACACATAAAAGGTAAACCTGGAAGTACTACCTGATATCTTGTATGTCCGCTCAAACCCGGAGGTCACCAGTTCGATCCCACCTGGTCGTCAATGCCGACATTTGCTAATTAATATGTGCCCATCGAGAAGTATAACAATAAAATGTTAACGTGGATCGATTTGTTCTTTAGCTCGCATAGATAGTGCCATTTTGTGAATAATTTGGAGTGGTACTGATGCTTGGAGTGTTACATGAGCTTTTGCATAGAGCATGCAAGACCATTAATGTGCCAATGTATGGAATGGCTTTAATCAAAAGCAAAACTTTTATATTTAGCATTAATATTGCACTGAATTACATGGTAGAAAAGCTGAATAACAATTTATAATAACAACATATATAAAAAATACACTCCCTCAAGAATTTAATTGAAGAATATGCAATAATAAGTACATATTAATCCCTATCCTTTCCACCGTAATATGTCATCGCCATCTCAAATATTTCACGGCCTATTTGATATTTCCAACCAATATCACGGCCACTTCCATTCAAAGTCACCTTTCCACCCTTAATCCACCTACAAACAATATTGACAGCTTGGTTTCTCTGTAAGCCACTGTCACCATATAAGGGAGTGTAAAACTCACTCCCTTCCTCAAGAACTCTATTTGAATTCATCGTTAGTAATCAGATATTGACCAGTTTAACAGACTAATATTAATTACGATTTACATGTATTCAACGTAAAAATCACTGCCGAGAAAGATAATTAGGGTGATAATTAGGGGTCAACTTCACATTGACCCCTTACCGGGTTTAAAAGGGCCCGCATTTGGGTGGAAAAGTCAGTCAGTAACAACCAGCCTTAGAAGATGGCAGCCTCGGCAGCTAATCTAGGTATTTTTAGCCTAACGAAACAACTAAAAATACTGTATTTTCTGTATATTTTGGTTACAAATTATATTATTTTTCGAGACTATACTTTGGATCCTAACGGACCCAAAGCACCCCTCACCCGGTTTCTACCTTTTCCTCATCCCAGAGGTTCTTCTATGGTGTTACAGTACACTATTTTTATATACCAGAAGGGAGCAATATACAGTACATCTTGGGAAGAAGAGAAATCACTGTGTTTTTTAGTACTATTTTGAAGGGGTGGATGGATGTACTAGTGGGAAATACTTTCATGACAGTATTGATAGCCAGAAACCAAAACAATAAGGCAAAAATAAACACTTTTTGGAAACCTTTGAGATACAAAGCCGTTTTCGGAGCTTAACGTGAAATCCATTACAAATATCAGTAAAAGACAATGAAAGACATCTCAATCATTGGCCTATACAACGATTTATTAGGGTTATATCAAAACAAATGAGTGATCCTCACCCCAAGATTTGGACTTTTCCTTAAATTTCACACCATAAATTATAAATTAAATAATATTTTTGATAAAAAATTTAGGTGAATCTCAAAATCATCCCATTTCCTATAAATTCAGTGTTTGACATATTTATTGAAACAAATTGGCGGATGCGGGAAAGTGTTCGCAAGGTATTCGTATTCATTTGATATCTTCACATATTTCCACTGCCTTGTGTCCCACAGTAATCGCCTAGTCTCACTATTTCACATTAATTTCGTGTGTTTGCTTTATAAATAACTTCGGTGTTATTCAAACAATTCCTTCACGTTTGTAGGTCCCACTGTTGGATATGAACGTAATTATAAACTCAATCACCATGCAAAATGGGAAACGGAGTGCATGTGATTGGAATTCACGATGTGATCCTATAATGTGAATGTAGTGAACCATATACTTTATATTTTGTGAGAGAAACTAACCTGACAAGCCCCCGACATCCATTTTCTTAAGATTTTTCGCTTCTAGAATAACGACGGTTAGTTTACCGGCAGTGGGAACATATCGGAGAGAGAAACATATGTCCCCTAAATGGTCCTTATCTTTGTCCTGCAGGGAACATATCGAGAAAGTAAGATATAAATCTTTGAAATGAACTTTACATCATAGTAAGTTTGATAGTAGGCTTAATGTACGTCACGGGGTTAATATGTTGGCAATATGGTGTATCTGATAGTACTACAGTAGCATGCCAACTACCAGAAATGCAATGAATTACGGTGATTATGATTAATGATATAAACAGTCAGTATTAATACGGTTCTGTCCTGTTACCCCCATTCCTGTTACCCCCCCCCCCCCCCCCCCCAGTCCTGTTACCCCCCACCCCTCCATTCACAGAAAATGATTCACGTTAGTAACCATTTTAGTTATCAATTAAGGGAAAGGAGCAGGTTTCAGAAACGGATTTTTCTAGCCAAAACAATAAACGATGTTGTTACCAATTGAGGAAAAGGAGCAGGTTACTGAGCTCCTTTCATAGCTGTTATTTTCATTGATTTCCCCTATAGAGAGGGATGGGTTTTGATTGAAAGTTTCCCCTATTCTATCTACATTATTTAGTAGTTAAACCAGACACCCACCTGTGCAGGAGGACTGAGGTCCCTCCATTCCTCAATCACTCGTCCCAGATCAACGGTGTTCAAAGGAACTTTTATCTCTCCAATCTGATCGTGACGACTAAATCGATCGAAGTCGTAAATAGCCATAACTAGGATCTTTCCAGCGATGTCGGTGTAAGGGACCTATTATAGACATATAAATAGTTTTCGTTAAAAGTAAAAACTGACTTTTTGGAATAAAATCAGCGACCAGGAAAACACCCATAACGACACTTTTAACTAGGATGAATTCTATTATTTTATTTTGACAGACAAACCGTTAGAAAGACAATCGCAGACAGACCATTTTCACTGAAACTTACACACAGAGTAAGATTAACACATTATCATTCACAACTATTGAAATACATATATATATATAGCTGTTAACAAAGGGTTTTACAATATACATTTAAAATATAATTAGAATTATGAACCCAACAACCCCCCCCCCCCCCCCCCCCATCCCACTTTAATGATTTAATGATACATAAGAGACCTATATGTAGACCTAATACGTCTATATACGTAATTACATACGATCTAAATAGAGGTAATTAAATTTTATATTAGTTGCATCTCTAACTAACTATAGGGTTCCAGTTATCGTAGTTTAGTAATAGATATTAATTACAGAGGCTCTTAAAGAAAACAAGATCAAAATATTTGTCCTCAAAAAATCGAATTCAAGTTGACAACAAATGGTATCTTCTTATTAATTAATAATTATTATTATTATATGTGAGTTAAGACCAATTATATATCATAAGCATCAATCAATCATTTAATCAGTATTCATTGGTATTAATTGAGATATTAATCAATAGTTTATTTACCTTAAAGACGAAGGATTCATTGAAACTCGGGTTTAGAGTTTTCCGATGGACTTTGGTTTCGTATTTTTTCTTTTTATCCGGGAGTAGGAAGACTTTCACGTAGGGGTCGCTGGTTCCTGACATATCCATCCCGGGGAGGTCGGCTCCTTGAATGATTCCGACGGTGAGCTAATCATATAACGGAGCAAAGGTAGAGAACAATTAGTTAATACAAGGATGGAGTTAATAATAGCAGAGCGTACATAGCGTACGTACAACTACACAATTAATTTTATTGCATATAAATGCTACCTAGACCAAATTCATGACTTTTAATGTTAATGGAAACTTGATTACAATTAATTACTAATAATTAACTAAGGAAAATTGACGACTTCCAGTACCTTGGATCATGGATAGAGAGTAGCAAAAAGGACATAGAAGTTAGGAAAGCAAAGGCTTGGGTAGCTCTATCAAAAATGGATACCATCTGGAAATCAGATCTCTCCAGGCACCTGGAGACTAAGTTCTTTCGAGCCACAGTGGAAAGTGTATTTTTATATGGGGGTGAGACCTGGAAACTGACTAAATCACTTGAACAACGAATTGATGGTTGCTACACAAGACTACTAAGGGCAGCCCTAAACATCAGCTGGAGACAACACATGACAAACGCCGAGCTTTATGGTACAATACCACCTGTATCAACCACTCTCCGTGAACGCAGATTAAGATTCAGCGGACTAAGACTAAGACAGCGGATTAAGACTCCAATTCATTTATTAATATCACCTGGCAGCAATACTCGAGCTGAATATTTATTTATTTGTACTTTCCTCCTGTTTCACTCTAACATACTTGAGGCCGCCAGGTCCACTGTTGTAACTAAGACTGCCTGTTCAATAGAAGTGGATTAGGTGGGATAGTGAATGTCAGGGACAAGTGGCTGAGCTGGTTAGCGCTACTGATGAGGCCTGATAGGCTGAAACGTACGTATAGCGCTGGTTCAACCCCCGGTGACGCGCTTTTTCATTTTTTCAATTTCTGAACAAAACCATAATATAACATATATAGATCAACTTGAAAGGGATACTGAACTTGGGAGAAACGAAATTGCGACAACTATGGAGAATCGGGAAGCCTGGAAGGATCTCATTTCCACTGTCCGAGTTTGCTTGAGCTAGTAGTGGTAGTAGTAGTAGTAGTAGTTACTTTATAACACTGTTAAAAACCACTGTAAAGTATGATTGTGTAATTTTGGAAAGTGAGGGGAAACTGGGGGGAAAGTAAGGGAAAGGAGCAGCTTACAGCGGCACGTTATTCTAACCAAAATTTTTAATTTAATTTAATTTTTGAGAGTAATCAACTGTTATTTGCGTCGATTCAGGTGGGTTTCACCATCGGAATTCTTTAAACTTTTAAACTATATTTGCAGTTCTTTGAACTTCTTTGACATTATTATAAAATATTTATTGGGTTTGGTTTCAATAATAATTTACAATAAAAAACCCAGAATACCAATGAAAAATTATAATTTTTTAAAATTATAATATAATAAAAAAATAATAACAGCCATTAAAACCCTAACGAGAGAACAGTGAACTTAAACGTGAAGTTGATTACATCTTAGAATATAATTTAAAGGATTATTATAAAGACCCACAATTAGAAGGTTTGATTAAAATTAATACTAATTAACCAAATTGAAATTAATAAATTACGCCACCTACCTGTCCTTGTTGGAAATCATAATCCAGTGAGAATTGTAACTTTCCGAGATCCACAACTTCTTTAACTTCCTCTTCCGTCGCCTCATTGGCCGCTGCCTGTTCCGCTTCCGACTGGAAAATATAGAAATTACCAAGATTTTCTACGTCGAACTCTTAGATTATCCACCAGGATATATAGTTAATCCGAAGGGATATATAGTTAATCCACCAGGATATATAGTTAATCCGAAGGGATATATAGTTAATCCACCAGGATATATAGTTAATCCGAAGGGATATATAGTTAATCCGAAGGGATATATAGTTTATCTACCGGGATATATAGTTTATCTACCGGGATATATAGTTAATCCGAAGGGATATATAGTTTATCTACCGGGATATATAGTTTATCCACCAGGATATATAGTTAATCCGAAGGGATATATAGTTAATCCGAAGGGATATATAGTTTATCTACCGGGATATATAGTTTATCTACCGGGATATATAGTTAATCCACCGGGATATATAGTTAATCCACCGGGATGTATAGTTAATCCACGGGAATAAATAGTTTATCTACCGGGATATATAGTTAATCCACCGGGATATATAGTTAATCCACCGGGATATATAGTTTATCTACCGGGATATATAGTTTATCTACCGGGATATATAGTTTATCTACCGGGATATATAGTTTATCTACCGGGATATAAAGTTTATATACCGGGATATATAGTTTATCCACCGGGATATATAGTTTATCCGACGGGATATATAGTTTATCCACCGGGATATATAGTTAATCCACGGGAATATATAGTTTATCTACCGGGATATATAGTTAATCCACCGGGGTATATAGTTTATCTACCGGGATATATAGTTTATCTACCGGGATATATAGTTTATATACCGGGATATATAGTTAATCCACCGGGATACAGTATATAGTTTAACCGAAGGGATATATAGTTTATCTACCGGGATATATAGTTTATCTACCGGGATATATAGTTAATCCACGGGGATATATAGTTTATCTACCGGGATATATAGTTTATATACCGGGATATATAGTTAATCCACCGGGATATATAGTTTATCCGACGGGATATATAGTTTATCCGACGGGATATATAGTTTATCCGACGGGATATATAGTTTATCTACCGGGATATATAGTTTATCTAGCGGGATATATAGTTTATCTACCGGGATATATAGTTAATCCATCGGGGTATATAGTTCACCTACCGGGATATATAGTTTATCTACCGGGATATATAGTTTATCCGACGGGATATATAGTTTATCCGACGGGATATATAGTTTATCCGACGTGATATATAGTTTATCCACCGGGATATATAGTTAATCCCCGGGAATATATAGTTTATCTACCGGGATATATAGTTAATCCACCGGGGTATATAGTTTATCTACCGGGATAGATAGTTTATCTACCGGGATATATAGTTTATCCGATGGGATATATAGTTTATCCGACGGGATATATATAGTTTATCCGACGGGATATATAGTTTATCCACCGGGATAAATAGCCGACCTTCATTATATTATAATAATACAATAATATATTGAAGTGAGTCTCACCTTCAACGCGTTGCCTAGTAACTGTACGCTTTTCATATCAACGGGTTGTTTACTTTTCCCCCCCTTTCCGGCCGCTTTATCTTTCTTTTGCTTCCGTTTGCGAAACCAACGACGAATGCAACAGAAGCAGCAACAAAGTATAATTAAACCTATAGCGATGGCTATCAGCACAATAGCCCATATTGGCACTGGAAGAGTAAATATATGATTTACATAATATTAACATATGATTAACATAATGATTAACATAAGTAAGATTATGGTTGTGGTGTTGGGGGGGGGGGGGGGGGGGTATTCCTGACCAATGAGAGACGGCAAATAGACGTAAATCCCATCTGGGCGACATAAAATCTCGTCTCGAATTAACAATGTTATTTAACGAAAAGGAGCATGTCACATGGGACGATATTCTAACCAAAACAATAAACAAAAGTGAATAGAACAGTCAATAGTTTAATATTTGCTGGTTATTCGTGTCTAACTCTATACTGTTATTGCTACATTATAGATGTAGCATGTCTCAAACTGTAGATTTTCTGTATAAACGTCTGTAACTTACAGGGGATTTTGTGTATAATTTCCATAAATTTCTCTTCTGCTTTCTCAGCCCCCGTTTTTGAAGCTTCCGACGTTGAATCTGCAGTAATATTGAAGAAATATAAGATTACCGAAATTTTGTACAAGTTCCAACTACAATTATTATTATTATTACAAAAAAATATTTAAATAAAAAAAATTGGAAAAGAAAGTGGAAAATTACCTAAAAATGTGTATTAAAAAAATTTATTTTAGTGAAATTTTCACTTTTAATTTATGGAATAGGATCGGGTTACAGTCTTACAGTGTAAATTTTTTTGAAACATTAAATGAATTCCCATTCCTGTTTCCCCTTTCGACGGCAAAAATAGCCTAGGGATTTTTCATAGTTTCCTACCCACACTGCGTCCGTTTTTCCATGGTTACGTACCCATACTGCGTCCAGACACTGAGACAGCGCCAGACTCTGTCGCCGAAGCCGATTCCGTTTCCGGCTCCGCATCCGTTACAGACGCCCGGATTAATCGATCCAAAAGACCAGACGGTCCCATCTGCTCAGCCATAGATGATGTCAAAGATCCCCTCGTATATTACATCAACTGTCCTGCAAATGAAAATGATATAAATTACAAAATTACAGTAGGCCTACGTCTTTAAAAAACATTGTAAAGTAAGCCTACTGACGAAAGAAGTTAACCACACAGTATACACTATATACAGACAAACTGTTTGAAGAAAGAAGAAAAACAATGAACATTATTAATATAATATAAAGGATTATTGGGTTGCGTGCGTAGTTCGGTATCATTATACTACAGTATAACAAACTGTTAGCACTCCTAACTGTACCACGAACTTTGTTCCAATCGCACATTTTCAAAGGCGAATTTAGTTCCAATTGAAACGAATTTAATTTCAAAATAAATTTTATAAAGCGAACTTAGTTCCAATCCCAGAATATCAAAACGAATTTAGTTCCAATTCCTACGAATTTAGTTCCAATCTTGGCGAATTTAGTTCCAATTTAGGCGAACTTAGTATGGTATCACAAATGGATCAAAATTCTATATTTATACAGTCAATCAGTATATGATTCAATCACATACCAGTCATTACACAGTATTGGTGGTGTCTCCATTAGACCCCCTAAGCTTGGTACTTTAACGGAACCGCCTCCTATTTGCAGGACATTGCTTCTGCCGTGAGGACCAGACCAGCATGTGCTGCGCACAATCGAATGTTTTGGCGATATTATGATGAGAATAAGCATGCTATTGAAATCAATCAGTTTTATTATTGAAATCAATGGGATTACATTGAATTACAATTCTATATAAATATTGAAATAAATTGAATTATATTGCAATATCCCTATCCCCCATAAATTTCGCGAGATTATCCGCATCTTCAAAGGCCACTCAATCAATATATAAT